>MCJB01038634.1:2023-60062 GCA_002018475.1 Nicotiana obtusifolia
ATATATATATATATATATATATATATATATATTTATATATAGATATATTTTATAGTGTATTGTATAATACACTATACAATACACTTAGTATATGCAATACACTTAGTATATATATACTATACTATATTATACTATATTATACTATATATATATTGAATATAACTTTGATATTTATATAAATATATATATAATATAGCGTATTATATATCAAGTTATATATATAATATCCTATAACGGTGATTCATCGTTACAAGTGTATCAATACCTAAAAGAACCCCTCCCTGTGTTCCGAGCGCTTCATGTTCTTATATATATATATACGCACGCACGCTCCGTAGTACAACTTAACTGCATATTAATCCCTTGTATTACAAAAGCGTTAACGGCTTACATTTATATTATTTAGACAGTAAATACAAAAGTGAGTTTAATTTTGGCAAAATGTTGACATGAAAGCGACCAAATGTGGTCGCAAATATATATACTTTAACATTAGTGACCAACGTTGGTCGCAAAATGCAAATCTGATATATTTATATTTTCTAGATAAGCGACCAACGTTGGTCGCAAATCTTGCCCAAAAGTTACCCCTTCTTAAGCGACCAACGTTTGTCGCAAAATTTAAACGTGGGTCCACTTTGGCGACCAACGTTGGTCGCAAATCGTGAAATTTCGTTGACCAAACTAGTCTGACTACTACGGTCAACAAGTTGACGAATATGGCGACCAACTAGCAACCCACTTTGGTCGCTAATTTATTTAAGATTATTATTTTATTTTTTTTATCAGTTTTGCGATCAAAGTTGATCGCTTTTTTGGACAGACCAACGTTGGTCGCTTTTTTACTGTTTTTTAGTAGTGAGTACTTAAAATCCCATAATGTAGAAGAGGTATTAGATAAATACCTGAACAATGCTTCACGACATACTCCTTCAAGTGGGGAAATCATGTCTATGTTTTGTTACTCTAATTGGCACAAATAACAAATGCTAGATGAAATATTTGGCTATTTGTCATAATTCTCATATGCACGTGTGCCGTCTATGGAGATGACTAACCGATAATGCACGAAATTATTGATGGATTGTTTAAATGTCCAAAATATATATTTAAAGATGTTTTGTTGAATTTCAGGATGATGACCGTGTACGTATTCAATAATTATGCCATGATTTAGTATTGTAGAGCACTCATGTACTTCACTAAAGCCGCAAAGGACGTGTTCTAGTCGTCTAATACTATCTCGAACGCGCGTTAATGCATGAAAAATGCCCTTTTTTGTAATGATATTGCCATAAATCTACACTAGTAATGCTATACACTGCTTTATCTCGTACCGTATAAACTCTTCGATGTGTAAAATAAATGCATCTGCAATCACATCAGTATCCAAGTTAAAATGATTTCTATTGCATATATCCATATTATATGTGTGTCTACCAATGTATTCGCTAATCGCCCATTTATTGCTTTTGCACTCGCTTGCATGAAGCATCCAGTTACAACCTTGACCGGATTGATGACAAACTGCACTCCAATTTTTGTTGGCTCAGCAACCTCAAATTCGCGATAATTTTGTATGCTAAAGATTTTGGCCGCTCTTTACCTGCGATGCTTGCCGTTGAAAAGCATATCATTTCAAAGATCCATTGGTCTTTCTTCAGACCACATTACTGTATAAATCTCATTCATATTCCTTGAGAAAGCATATATATCAGGGTGATCTGGAAGGTGATCAAGGAACGGAATTTCCTTCGAACAATACTGCATAGGCGTCGTGTACGCTGCTGGACGCATGGTTAAAGTAGGCTACGCAGTTGTAGCCTGGTCAGTGGTGGCATCATGCTATCAATACTGGTTCCTCACTGTGATCATCATCTTCGTCATCCATAAATGGTAATTCATCGCATGACTCAGCAAATGTTTTGTCGTAGTCAATCTCATTTTCTTCACACTGTGCATCTGTGATATTCGAATGATGTAGAACATTATCATCTTGTTGATCATTTCCCCTAATGAATATTTTAAAAAACTGCAAATATAACTTACTTAGTTCACTGTTTAAACCTACCATTCATAATTTGCACGTGTCATCCTATCTTGCCCTTATTGTTGGCTCGTAGATAAACCAGTACGATCCACCCCTCTGAAACTTGAGAAAGTCCTAACATTATATGTTTGTTCGTAATTTCTAAATGCTTCATTTGAAAAATATATGTCGGACAGGTACCCTGTAAAAAATAAATACGATATTAATATAATGATACAATCTAGATAGTCATCAAGCACTTTGGATTCTAATTGAAGGCTACTTTCATGACGAGGCGGGCTATATGTATTATTTGACCAACAATTAAAGATTATATTATATTTGGTGGCTTTACTTGTAATACTTAGTTCCCTAGCCTTAAGGCTCTTATTTACACTTAGCTTATTTTGATATTGATAAATATTGAACTCCTTGAAGAGTGTAAGAATGAATTTCTTAGTTGATTACAAACTTGTTAAGGTAATTCCTAGGGAGATCCTTCTCCTTGAGAGTTATTCTATAGTCTAGGGTTAATTAAGTTTTAATTGAATGGGTATTTGAAACATTTCAAATGTTATTCACTTTCCTAATTAGTTCTTTTGCTAAATTCTATCTTTTTATCTTTTTTATTTCTGCTATTGTATTTTGCATCAGTGTTCATATCATCTTGGTGTCAAGAGTGTAGGCTAAGATTTTTCCATCAATTCTTGTTTATTGCTACTGATTTTATTTGAAAATCAGAAAACCAAAAAAAAAAAAGAGATAGTTCCACTATTTCTGGGTTTGAATCACTGTTTCTTTTCGTTTCACTACTTCTATCTTTGGATATGAAGTTTCCTGTTGGTATTCAGAAAATTTAATTGGGGTTTGGATTGTTGAGAAAGATCCGAAAAATTACCTACTGATTTTGCTACGAAGTGGATCCCAAAGAAGCTACTGTGGGTTTGAACAGTTTGAGTTGAAACTTTAAATAACAAGCTACAAACTCCATTTTACTGAAAACTTAGATCTGAAAAGTGAAATTCGAAGTTTGGATGTTGATTGGGAAAAGGCTAGAAGCTGACCTTGAGTATTAAACTCGTTTAAGTTATTGTGTGAAGAAAGTTGGGTGGAAAATAGTTTGAACCATTGCAGGGTCTTTGGGAATTCGAAACCTGCGGCTGAAAGCTCGCTAATCTGACCTCAAATCTGCTTGATAATGATGATGAGTGCATTCTAAGACCATCTCCAATCTTGCATTATTTTTTGCACTAAATGTTATTTTAGTGTAAAAAATGATACTATTCATCAATATATTATTATTATTTTATTATTATATAATACTTTTAATTTAATATATTATAAATTTTAATTGTTACATTTAGATTCCTAATATACCTATTCATCTACACCATTACTATTTATTAATATTTTATTATTTTTTTTATTATATAACACTTTTAATTTAACATATTATAAATTTTAATTTATAATTTTAGATTCCTAATATACATACTTATTTTTTATGTAATATCTTATAATATTAATTTTACATCTTAATTTTGGAGTGTAAGTTTTATAAATTAATTTTCGTATATATTATTTTATATAAAATTGTAAGTTAATTTTATCATGTTGAAAAGATGTTGAACGTGCATTCGGAGTTTTGCAAGCTCGTTTTGCAATTATTGCAGGGCCCTCACGTTTTTGGAGAAAAGAAGTGCTACATGATATATTAACACCATGTTTTATACTGCACAACATGATAATCGAGGATGAGCGTGATCTTGATGCACCAATTCAAGATGCTTGGGAAGGTCCAACTCCAACAGTAGAAATGGTAGTAGATGAAAATTATCGATTTGAACAATTTTTAGCTCGACACAAAAAAATTAAGAACAAAGATGCTCATTTTGCACTTCGTAATGCATTAGTAGAGCATTTATGGGAGCAACGTACTAATCATGGAAGTTGAATATTTATGTAGAAATTAAAATAAATTCTGCCTTAATGTAATAGTATTTATTTAATTATATTTTATCAATGATTTCACTTTTATTTGAATTATCCATTAATATTTATAACGTATAATATTTGCTTACAATCTATATTATTTAAAATTTTATGGTATAAAATAATTTTATGTTAAATGATTTATAACAAAAGATTATGAATTACATGGGGATATGTAAAAAAGAAAAAAAAAGAAAGGATTTTTTTCTGAAATTATAAAATAAAATTAAGTAAAAGAAAATAATATAATATAAGAGAGAGAGAAGAATATAAAAGGAATGTTCTTTTTTAGTGCAAAAAATGATGTAATGGGCTGGAGTTAATTTGCACCATTTTGGTGTTTGCACCAAAATGGTGCAAAAAATGGTACATAGGGTTGGAGATGCCCTAAAGACTTGGGCATTTGGGAGCTGTAGCTTTGCGAAAGTGAAAATCCAATGTAATGATCCGACCGGTCATTTTAGTGTTTTAGTTCCGATTCTATATTTATTGCCTCCTCTAAGTTATATTGTGGTTATGTAACTTGCCGGAGTGTTTGGTTTTAGTTTCGGTTATGGGACACATAGTCCCTAAGTTGGAGGTTTAAGTTGTAAAAGTTGATCGCAGTTTCACTTGTGTGAAGATGACTCCGGAATGGAGTTTTGATGGTCCAATAGCTCTATACGGTGATTTTAGACTTAGGAGCATGTCCGGATATTGATTTGGAGGTCCGTAGGTCGTTTCGGCATATGAATTGACGAAAGTTGGAAAATGGAATATTTTGGAAAGTTTGACCAGGAGTCGACTTTATTGATATCAGGGTCGGATCCCGATTCCGGAAGCTGAAATAGGTCCATAATATCATTTGTGACTTGTGTGAAATTTAAAGTCAATCGGAGTTGTTTTGGTATGAATCGGCATTGGTTTTAGATGTCACGACCCAAGCCGGAGGGCCGCGACTGGCACCAGACCCTACTCAACGGGCGCCAGCGTACCCTTCATCTAACTTTCCTTATTATCTATAAGGCTTGTCATATACATACAATCTCGAAAAATAATTATAATGAACTGAGACATCATACCATGATACGAACATACTTATATACATAATATGGCCAACAAGGCTGCAATGCAAAACCATACAACAAAATACATACGTTTGCCGACAAGGTAATTCAACTGTACATAAGTCAACCCATTGCTTGTCTATGCATAAATTGACACTTGTCTATGAGCCTCTACAAAAAACGTACATAATGCAACCTACGTCGGAACAGGGCCCCGACATGCCCATAATGCCTATAACAGAATGCATACCAAGACTGTGGCAAGTCCGAAGGATGGATCTCGCCAATATCTACTGAACTGGGTAGCCTACTGTGGTGGGGGAGCCTCGTCTATCTGCCCGCCCGAACCTGCAGCACGACATGCAGCGTCCACAAATAAAGGACGTCAGTACGGATAATGTACTAAGTATGTAAGACAGGAAACATAATGTAAGAACAATAATAAGCATCAGGATAAGAGACATACAACCTGTACCATCTGAATGCCTCTGAGGGCGACTAACCATATCATGCCTGACGTGTATATGCATATACATACATATATATATATATATATCCTTTTGAAAATCATCATATACATATATACGCCTCTGTGGGCCTCATCATCATCTTATACATTTGCCTATGTGGGCCTCCTCATTATCATACCCAACTGATCAGTGGTTGCACAATAGGTGCCTGCCCGGCCGACTATAGTGCGGCGCGGTAAAGTAAAATAGTTGTTGTCTATAGCGCGACTAAATAGAGTAAAACATATATTTGCACAATAGGTGCCTGCCCGGCCGACTATAGCGCGGCGCGGTAAAGTAAAGTAGATAGTGCATGCTGGACTCATAAGATTCATACTATCATGGTGCCGTAAGGTCGAAGAAATAATAACATATCAATCCTCCCATAAGAGGGGAAACAATATACGTATTACTACCTTCTAAGAGTAGAGTATTTTTGGGGTTCGTTCATTGCATTATGTACAGTCAGAGTCGTGCAAAAGAAGGAAAAGGATAGTCTCACATACCTTGTATATACTTCCCAACCTCAAGCTATGAATATTCCACGACTCCTTAGTCTAAAATAAGAGAAATGACACTACCGTTATCGTTTAAGCGTTGTAACTATTACGTATCGACTGTAGCTTATTTTGCGATAAAACGGACAACACCTCGCCTATATATATGACTTCCCACAAGTTAGCACAATCACCAAACAGTCCAAACAACATCAATAATAATCATAGTAAGCCTCCCAAAACAATCCACGCACAAGTTAATCACTTCATACATACGATGGCCATCATAGTCGTGTCAAACGACCCGAAAATGTTATGAACAACTATCAGCCCACAAACCTAAATCTATATGGTGTTTCTCCACACCCTTCCTCCTCCAAAACTCCACAAATCAGTAGTAAAACACGCAGCCTTATAGCAACACAAAACAGTCCACAAAGCAGTCCGCTACAAGTGAATAACTCGAACTCAAGGCTTCCGATCATCGTCCTGTGAGTTCTTACATATATAGAACGACTTACCATGAATTCAAAGTAGAAAAAAATGTATGAAAGAGAGAAGTAAACTCACCTTACTTGTTGGATAACTCAGCCCTTGCTTTGGTTCTTCAAACTCTAGGTTTCACCCCCAATTAGAACTTGAAAGAGAGGGAAAATCGATTAGGGTTTGTGTGGGATTTTTGGGGAGGGGTTGCAGGGGTTCAATTTCGGTTTTGAAGGTCTGGAATGATAGTGAAAAAACTGAGTTTAAAAGCTTTTAAAGGTCCCCTTTTGGCCGACTTTGGGGCTTTTAATTTTGTCCCCTAATTTTGGCAAGTAGGTGATGCACCTACTTGTCACCTACCAATCTGTGCAGGTCTGCGGAAGTACAATTATCTCAATATTCCGCGATTGTATTTACAAACGGTTTGATGCGTTGGAAACTAGACTCATAGACCTTTAATTTGGTAGGTAGATCACCCCGTAATTCCTTCTAAATTGGGAGAAAAGCTCAGAAACATTTGACCTAATGTTTAAGTAAAATTGTGAACCTAAGTTGCGACAACTTTTGTCGACTTTTGTTTCATAACTCGTTTGACTTCAAGACTTATGAAACGGATATTATATGATTCAAATAACTTATAACATGACCTCTTGGTGATGTTAATAACCTCTCGATTTTCCCGAATATACGAGTTACAACATCCTTAACTCGTTTATCTTCTAATACTTGTTAACCACCCTTATACACCCTTGAATCATTTAAGACCAATAGGACCAAACTCTTATTGTCTCAAAGGTAATCTCTTCTCGGACCAATGTAGACTGTCTTACGGTGTAATCTAACATGTACAAATATGGGTTATAACATCAGAATAGGGAAGATCCTAGTTCATAGGCTTGAATTTGGGTTGTGATTCGAAGAATCGATGTTGTTTGATGTGATTTTTGGCCTTGAGTAGGTCCGTTATGTGTTTTGGAACTTGTTGATATATTCGGACAGAGTCCTAGGGACCCCCAGTGCGATTCAGATCGAATCCAGAACAAGTTTGGATTTGTAAGACTTCTGGAGCTGGGCTGTTTTGGTGCAATCGCACCTACGCATGATTGGCCGCAGGTGCGGATTTGCAAATGCGAGAGCATGATCGCAGAAGAGGAGCTGGCCTTGCCCATATGGGACCGCAGGTGCGGTCCATTTCCCGCAGAAGCAGAAGCAAAAACGCAGGAGCGATATAGGGATCACAGAACCGGAGAAGGCTAGGGAGGCCTTGGATCGTAGAAGCGGATAATGTCCGCAAAAGCGACCAAGGGAACGCAGCGAGACTTCTGGCCTTAAGTGGATCCGCACCTGCGATGGTTTTTCCGTAGGCGCGGTGTCGCAGAAGCGACACAAATATCGCAGAAGTGGTTTGCTGGGCAGAAAAAAGGGATTTTTGAAGGTTTGATTCATAATCCATTTTTGGACTTAGAGAGCTTAGTGGGAGGCGATTTTTCGAGGGTTTTTCAGAGAGATCATTGAGATAAAGAATCCTAACTCGATTTTGGTTAATTTACATGAATAAATTGATAATTTCATCATTTAATTAGTGGTTTGAGTTGAGAAATTGGAGAAAAATGGTATAAACTTCTCAGGCTAAAAATTGAGGATTTGAAAGGCGATTTGAGGTCGGATTTGAGTAATTCTTGTATGGTTGGACTCGTTATCGAATGGATATTTGGATTTTTATAATTTTGGTCGGGTTCCAAGACGCGATCCTGGTTCGACTTTTTGAGTTGACTTTTTATTTCTTCGCAAAGATCGTAATTTTATTGTTCGAATTAGTTTCCTATAGTTTATATTTATGGTATGAAGTTGTTTTGGCTAGATTCAAGCCATTCAGTGTTGGATAATTGAGGAAAAGGCCGACTAGTGGATTGATTTAATATGATTTGAGGTAAGTGACTTGCCCAACCTTGTGTGGAGGAATTACCCGTTGGGATATGTGTTGGTGGTGATAATTGTGATATGAAAAAGCCGTATACGCAAGGTGACTAGTGTGTACACAGGATAGATGTGGAAATTTCCGATTTTAGCTATGTAGATTCCCTTCATACCTTAATTGAATTATGTTAACATGTTATATTCATCATTCTTAGTCTATTTTCACATGTCTACTTGTCTTATTTCTTACATGCTAATTGCCCTACATGTTTAATTAAAGTTTTTGTTTCCTTTATTCTGTATTCATTACATAATTGTTGAACTCTTTACTTGAAGTTGTTAAATCTTGGAATATCTTGTCGCTGAAATTTGTATTGAGATATAAAGGCCGTGACTCACATTGCGGCAAAGTGTTAAGTGTGAAATACCATTTGTGGAGTTGTCCATCCGGTTGTTATTGTTGCGACTCTTGTGTACATTGTTGTTGAGCCATAGGCTCTTTACAGTGAAAATATTGTATTTGTTTGGTTTTTCTGGCAAGTTGTGATATTGGGCACTTGAGGTACGATTTGTGATACGTTGTGATATTGATACGCATGCGGTGGCATAAGATTTCGGGGTTGAAACGCACGGTGAGATAAGATGGGCATGATACGTGTGGCTAGTAGGGGAACTACTAGAAGTCATGGGGTGCGATTAGGTGGGCTAAAACGCGGAATGCTATTTTAGAAAAATAATTTTTAAAACTACATGTAAAGGCTCCGCGGTGATATAGGAAAGATTGTGAGTTATTCTTGTGATTTGGGACTATGAGGCAGTACCTCAGTAGTGACCCTTATTGATCCTTCCCTATTTGCTGCACTTGTCTTTGGTTGTTTTGCTCCTTAACATGTCAATTCCTTGTTTCCTTCCTTGTTGTACTATTTGCCTTGACTTTGTGTCGTTAACTTTTGGTATATTCCTTGTTCCATTTGCTTTTCATTATTATTATATTGTTAAACCTTTCATCTTGTTTCGTATTATTTCTAATAGGGCCTTGACATGACCTCGTCACTACTCTACTGAGATTACGCTTGGCACGTATTAGGTACCGTTGTGGTATATTCACGCTACTCTTCTGTACATCTTTTTATGCAGATCCAGGTACTTCCTATCAGTCTTGGCAATATGAGCTGAGTTCGTTTTGGAGACTTCAAGGTACACCTGCCCGCATCCGCAGGCCTCAGAGTCCCCTTCTATCCATTTTTATAATTTTCCTTCTTTACTAGGTACAATTGTATAGGGATGGCTTTGATATTGTCATAGAGCTTGTGACTTGTACTACATCGGGTTTTGGGCTATTGTACATACACTAAGCTGTGGTGGTTCTTCTTTTTATACGTTGTTGAGTTATGAGATTTTTAAATTATTTTTCAGTCACTTCCGCATATTTGTTAGGCTTACTTAGTCTTAGAGACTAGGTTCCGTCACAACATCCTACGGAGGAAAATTGGAGTCATGACAAGTTTTGCTCAGGCTCGAGAGGTACAAGAAGTACCACTCTCCTACTTTCAGCGGTTTGGCGTCAGAGGATGCCTAGAGTTTTCTTGAGGAGCGTCACTGTATCCTCCGTACTATGGGTATTGTGAAGTTGAGTGGGGTTGCTTTCATTACGTTTCTCAGTGGTTGTGAGCGTATGAATTGGGTAGCTTGACCGAGGCAGCTTTACTCAAGCCCAAGTGAGTTTGTTCTTGAGGGAGTTTGTTCCCCAGAGTCTCAGGGATACATGGAACGCAGAGTTTGAGCAGTTGCTCTAGGGTGCTATGACCGTATTGGAGTATGCAGTCCGGTTAAGTGATTTGTTCAGGCATGCACCAGCCTTGGTTGCTACTGTCAGAGAGCGAGTTCGTCGATTTATCGAGGGGCTCAACTCTGGAATAAGATTCAGCATGGTCCGAGAGATAAAGATGGACATCCCATACCAGCAAGTATTGGAGATCGCCAGGAGATTAGAGGTATGTGGACCCCAGAGAGAGAGGACAGAGAGGCCAAGAGGCCTCGATATTCTAGCACATACAATGCTACTCGTGCTTCAATTGCAGCCCGTCATGGTAGGGGTTATGTGAGCCGCCCTGTTCATTTAGCGCTTCCAGCTTCCAGCGGCATTCCGGCTATTTCCAGGCCTCAGGTTCCTCATTGTGCACCGCCATAGTCTATTGAACCTCCTGCACGGTGTGCTTTCAGCGGTCAGTCCAGCCGATTAGGCCCGAGCCAGTTCCAGTAGCCACATCCTCCGAGAGCTTGTTTTGAATGTCGTGACACTCATCATATGGTGAGGGACTGCCCCAGACTTAGGAGGGGTGCACCTCCATAGACTATTCAGGCCCCACATATTCCAAACAGCCCTTAGGCCTCTCAGGCCGTGGTTACTGCACCAGTTGCCACCCGCCTGCAGCAGTAGCATCTGACTTAGTTATCACGGATATTGTTCCTATTTTTCATAGAGATGCATAAATCTTATTTGATCCAGGCTCCATATATTCCTATGTATAATCTTACTTTACTCCACATTTGAGTGTATTCCGTGATTCTTCGAGTTCTCCTGTCTATGTGTCCATGCCTGTGGGAGATTCCATTACTGTTGACCGTGTGTATCGGTCATGTTTAGTTGTTCTTGGTGGTTTTGAGATCAAAACCATTTGCTACTGGGCACTCAGCCCATTTCTATTCCACCATATCGTATGGCCCTAGCAGAGTTGAAGGAGTTAAAAGTGCAGTTGTAGGAGTTGCTTGATAAGGGTTTCATTCGGCTCAGTGTATCACCTTGGGGAGCTCCGGTCTTGTTTGTTAAGAAGAAGGATGGTTCTATGCGCATGTGTATTGATTATCGCCAGTTGAACAAGGTTACAATGAAGAACAGGTATTAATTGCCACTCATTGATGACCTATTTGATCAGCTACATGGTGCCAGAGTATTATCCAAGATTGACTTGTGTTCAGGCTATCATCAGTCCAAGATTCGGGAACCAGATATACCGAAAACTTCCTTCAGGACTCGGTATGGTCATTACGAGTTCCTTGTGATGTCTTTTGAGCTGACCAATGTCCCAGCAACATTCATGCATGTGATGAACAGTGTATTCCAGCCCTATCTTGACTCATTCGTCATTGTTTATTGACGACATCTTGGTGTACTTTTGAAGCCGAGAGGATCATAAGCAGCACTTGAGGACCGTACTTCAGACCTTGAGAGAAGAGAAGTTGTATGCAAAATTTTCAAAGTGTGAATTTTGGCTTGATTCAGTGGTATTTTTGTGTCATGTAGTTTCGAGTGAGGGGATCAAGGTAGATTCGAAGAAGATTGAAGCAGTGCAGAGTTGGCCAATACCATCTTCAACTACTGAGATTTGGAGTTTCCTTGGTTTGGCAGGGTATTACCGCCGATTCGAAGAGGGTTTCTCATCTATTGCTGCACCTATGACTAGATTGACCCAGAAGGGTGCTCTGTTAAGGTGGAACGAGGATGTGAGGAGAGCTTTCAAAGCTCAAGACAGCTCTAACTATTGCTCCATTGTTGGTGCTGTCTACGGGTTCGAGGTCTTATACTGTGTACTTTGATAAGTCGCATAGCGGTCTTGGCATGATATTGATGCTGGGTGGTAGAGTGATTGCCTACGCGTCTAGACAGTTGAAGGTGCATGAGAAGAATTATCCTGTCCATGGCCTTGAGTTAGCAGCTATTGTTCATGCCTTGAAGATTTGGCGGCACTATTTGTACGGTGTCCCATGTGAGGTCTATACCGACCACCAGAGTCTACAGCATTTGTTCAAACAGAATGATCTTAACTTGCGGCATCGGAGGTGGTTAGAGTCGCTTAAGGATCATGATTCACCATTCTATATCATCCTGGGAAGGCTAATGTGGTGGCCGATTCCTTGAGTCGCAAGGCGGAGAGCTTGGGCAGCTTAGCATATCTACCGACAGTAGAGAGGCCATTAGCAGTGGATGTTCAGGCCTTGGCCAACCAGTTTGTTAGATTGGATGTCTCTAAGCCAAGTCGAGTTTTGGCTTGTGTGGTTTCTCGGTCTTCTCTTTATGATCGTATCAGAGATTGTCAGTATGACGACCCCCATCTGCTTGTCCTTAAGGTTAGAATTCAGCACGGCGATGCCAAAGAGGTCACTATTGGGGATGACAGTGTGCTACGGATGCAGGGCAGGCTATATGTGCCCAATGTAGATGGTTTGCGTGAGCTAATTCTTTAGGAGGCTCACAGTTCGCGGTACTCCATTCATCCGGGTGCCGCCAAGATGTATCAGGACTTGAGGTAGCACTATTGATGGAGGAGAATGAAGAAGGACATAGTGGAGTATGTAGCTCGGTACCTAAATTGTCAGCAGGTGAAGTATAAGCATCAGTGGCCAGGTAGATTGCTTTAGAGGCTAGAGATTCCAGAGTGGAAATAGGAGCGAGTTACTATGGGTTTTGTTGTTGGGCTCCCACGGACTTAGCTGGACAAGGATTTGTTTTATATTGAGGAGATGGTGGTCATTGTGGACAGGCAGGTCCGAAAGTTGAGGTCGAAGAACATTGCTTCAATGAAGGTTCAGTGGAGGGTCAGCCAGTCGAAGAGGTGACTTGGGAGAGCGAGCATGATATGCGTAGTCGTTATCCTCGTATTTTCACCACTTCAGGTATGTCTCTATAGTCGTTCGAGGACACACATTTGTTCTAAGAGGGGAGGATGTAACGATCTGGCCGGTCGCTTTGAGTGCTTCTGCTCCAATCCCCTAATTATTTCCTCCCTATGCTAAATTATGCTCGGAGAATAGGACACATACTCCTTAAGTTGGAAGTTTAAGTTGTAAAACTTGACCGTAGTTTGACTTGTGTGAAGAAAACTTTGGAATGAAATTTGATGGTTTCAATAGCTCCGTATAGTGATTTTGGTCTTAGGAGTATGTCCGGATGTTGATTTGGAGGTCTGTATATCGTTTCGGCATGAATCAGCAAAAGTTCGAAAATGGAAGATTTTGAAAAGTTTGATCGATAGTCGACTTTATTGATATCGAGGTCAGATCCTGATTCTGAAAGCTAGAATAGGTCCGTAATGTCGTTTATGACTTGTGTGCAAAATTTGAAGTCAAGCAGAGTTGTTTTGGTATGAATCGACATTGGTTTCGGAATTCAGAAGTTCATAGTTCATAGGCTTGAATTTGGGTTGCGATTCATTGAATCGATGTTGTTTGATATGATTTTTTTACCTCGAGTAGGTCCGTTATGTGTTTTGGAACTTGTTGGTATATTCAAACAGGGTCCTGGGGGTCCCCGGTGTGATATGGATCGAATCCGGATCAAGTTAGGACTTGTGAGACTGTTGGAGCTGGGTTGTTCTAGTGCAATCACACCTGCGAATGATTTGCCGGAGGTTCGGACTCACAAATGCGAGGGCATGATCATAGAAGCGGAGCTGGCCTTGCCCAACTAGGACTGGAGGTGCGATCTTTTTCCTGCAGAAGCAGAAGCGGAAGCACATGAGCGATATAGGGATCGCAGAAGCAGAGAAGGCCAGGGAGGCCTTAGGTCACAGAAGTAGACAACGCCTGCATAAGTGCTTGTGCAGAAGAGACAGAGGGTCCGCAGGTGCGAGACTTTTGGGCTTAAGTGGAATCTGCAACTGCAATGGTTTTTCCACAGGTGCGGCGTCACAGAAGTGGTTTTGCTGGGCAGAAAAGAGAGATTTTTGAGGGTTTGATTCATAATCCATTTTTGGACTTAGAGAGCTCGGTGGGAGGCGATGTTTCGAGGGATTTTTTAGAGAGATCATTGAGGTAAAGAATCCTAACTCGGTTTTGGTTAATTTACATGAATATATTGATAATTTCATCATTTAATTCGTGGTTTGAGTTGGGAATTGGAGAAAATGTGTCACGCCCCGACCTCGGGGAGTGCGACCGGCGCTCAACAGAGTTACCCCAGTCGAGCAAGCCTACATAATGCCGTTTGCCCAACTCACCCATGAATCAAGAGAAGAATATATTTCATTAATTAGACAGTAAGAGGCCATGTACATAACACCAGTTCATTTCAATTGGTTACGTCATTAACAAGTCTCCAAAACAGTACATTGTATAATCATAGTTAAAGTGGAATAGATGTTACGATTATAGCATTTTTAGTTTAACCTTCCCAAAAACAGATACAACTCACACTATGTCTACGAAGCCTCTAACAGAAACAAAAGAGTGCTACAACAGTGCCAGCAACAAGGCCCGGCTATACCTCAAAGCACTATGTATATGGAACAAGAGATACAGGACTCCGAAATGAAGTGGGGTCCACCAAGTCAGCTGAGGAGAGGGTGTGCTGCTATCACTGATCAATACCACCTGCTATGGAACCACCTGCATCTATTAAGATGCAGCGCCCCCGGCAAAAGGGACATTAGTACATATGAAATAGTACTAATATGTAAAACTAATCATCCTCTCAATAGAACAAGTAACAGAAAACGGAGAAGGAAACAGGAAATCAATAAGAGAATCAAATAGTATCAAGGTTTCAAGTTAGGGGAAAGGCAAATTTCAAGTAAGTTCCAATATTTTTATGTTGGGAGATCTTTAGCACCGATACACCATCGTATTTTAGCAGGGAGTCCGATCTCAGCCCGACCGGCTAAGCAGTCTCACCCCGAGACATCCACTCACAATACCACCATGTGCGTGGCGTGGTGTCCGATATCAGCCCAATAGGCTAAGTTGTCTCGCCACAATGCCGTGTGGGTCCACATCACATCACATCTCGCTAGCAATTATCTCATCCAATATAAAGGGAAAAAACTCAACGCATTAATCTCATCCTATAAAAGGGGAAATAATCTCATCACATTAACGCGGGGATTTACCCCTTAATTACTCCTACACTGGCACGTGTAGTTTTGGGGTTAGGCTATTTCGATCTATCCTTCATCGGTGGCTAACCGATACTCCCAAAGCATTTACTATTAAAAGGATTTACCACTTATTTCGTAATCTTTTGCATATCATTCATTTCATTGGCACCAATGGCCATGACACACTATTGTTCTTGGCACGTTGGACGCACATCATATTTCATGTTCTCTTCTTTCACTTTCAAATTCATCATGGATAATCAACAACAAGGCCTTTCAAATTATGACTTTAAACATATATTTGAGCAATTTAGGGTCTTAGGCACATGTGATTTCTTACACAATTTGACATGATAGTGGTCCGTAGACCTATTCTGCGGTCGCATAATGCGCCGTAGAACTTTCCTCCAAAAATCTTTTTTGTGTTGGGTCTGTGATAGGTTATGCAGCCTAGGAAATGATTATGCGACTGCATAATGGTCCAAGAATTTTCTTCAACTCCCCAACGCATTGTTCAACCCAAAAATTCTGAACCGTAAGTCTAGTTCGGCACCACGAAACCCCGGATTTTAGGTAAAATTTTTCGGGGCCTTACATCCTCCCCCGCTTAAGATAATTCGTCCTCGAATGAGGGCCAAATTCTGCCATTAGAAACCAATGTGACTCAGCTACTACAACACACACCAACAGTTCCAAAATTTTGACTAACTCTCCAAATTTCCAGAATTTTCGACAAAGTTTCCCATGTAACTAGGCCTATCCACCTGTCAGAGAATCCTAGAACCAACCCTAACAACATATACATGAACCAACGACGCGACATAACATAAGAACAACGGCAATTGTGGCCTCACGAGCAGTATATCACCAAAAAGGAACACCCTTAACATCAACTGTACAAATGATACATAATTCATAGAAGGTAAACTCTTAGCATTTTCATAGAACACAACTTTATAAACACATGGTTATTCAAACAATGAGGGTATTTCTTCTTCATTTCTTCCTCGACCTCCCAGGTGGCCTCTTCGACTTCTTGGTTTCGCCATAACACTTTCACGGAGGAAATCTCTTTATTCCTCAACTTTCTAACTTGCCAATCAAGAATTGCAACTGGAATTTCTATATAAGTCAGTTCTTCATTAACCTCAATTGTATCAACCGGAACAATGAGCGACGGATCTCCAACCACCGTGTTCAACATGGATATGTGGAACACCGGGTGCACAAAAGACGTCTATGGAGGTAATTCAAGCCTGTATGCCACACGACCAATCCTCTGGATGATTTCGTATGGTCCAACATACCTCGGACTCAACTTCCCTTTCTTACCAAACTGCATTATGCCCTTCATGGGAAAAACCTTCAAGAATACCCAATCATCCTCTTTGAACTCCAAATCCCAGCGACGCACATCCGAATAGGAATTTTGACGGCTTTGAGCAGTTTCTAACCGACCCTTAATGATCTTAACCTTCTCCATAGACTGATGCACGAGGTCTGGTCCTATGAATTCCGCTTCCCCAATCTCAAACCACCCAATGGGACCTACATCTCCTACCATATAAAGCCTCGAATGGTGCCATCTGAATACTTGATTGATAACTGTTGTTGTAGGCAAATTCTACGAGTGGAAAATGATCCCAGCTACCCTTGAAGTCAAGAAGACAAGCGCGCAACATATCCTCAAGTATCTGAATAGTCCGCTCTGCCTGCCCGTCAGTCTGCGGGTGAAAGGCTGTACTAAGATTCACCTGAGTACCCAAACCTTGCTGAAATTTCTTCCAAAAGTTAGCTGTGAACTTGCCCCTAGATCTGAGATAATAGAAACTGGAGTGCCATGCAACCTTATTATTTCCTTGATATACAACTAAGCGTACTGTTCTGTTGTGTCGGTAGCCTTAACAGGTAAAAAGTGAGCTGATTTCGTGACTCGATCCATAATTACCCAAATCGAGTCATACTTACAAGGCGTGCGAGGTAGTCCCACCACAAAGTCCATATTGATCATTTCCCACTTCCACATTGAAATTTCTATGTTCTGTGCCAGCCCACAAGGCCTTTGGTGTTCGGTCTTCACTTACTTACAATTTGGGCATCTCGCCACAAAGTCTGCTACAATCCAATTCATATCATTCCACCAGTAGACTTCCTTAAGATCATGATACATCTTTGTAGAGTCGGGATGCACGGAATAACTAGAAGTGTGAGCCTCGGTCATGATTCTTTCCTAGAGACCATCCACATATAGAACACATAGTTGCCCTTGGTACCTTAGTGTACCATCATCCATGCCAAGGGAAAAGGCCTTAATCTTATGTTTATGAATCCCTCCTTCAGTTGTACCAACAATGGGTCGTTGTACTGCTTTTCCCTAACTTCCACAACAAGCGATAATTCAGCCCTATTTTGCACAATCACTCCTTCACTAGAATCCGCAAGACGAACTCCAAAACTAGCCAACCGATGAACCTGCTTGGCCAACGGCCTTTGATATGCCTCCAAGTGAGCCAAACTACCCATAGATTTCCGGCTAAGATCATCCGCTACAACATTAGCCTTCCCCGGATGATATAGAATATCGATGTCGTAATCCTTGAGTAACTCAAGCCATCTTCTCTGACTCAGATTCAATTCCTTCTTTTTGAAAATGTATTGGAGGCTTTTGTGATCCGTGAAAATATCCACATGGACTCCATACAGATAATGACGCCAAATCTTCAACGCAAATACCACTGGCGCGAGCTCTAAGTCATGTGTTGGATAGTTCTTTCATGATTCTTGAGTTGCCTAGAAGCATAAGCTATCAACTAGCCATGTTGCATTAATACACACCCAAGTTCGATTCTTGAAGCATCATAATATACCACAAACCCATCTGTACTGTCTGGTAGAGTCAATACTAGTACCGTGGTCAATCTTGATTTCAACTCCTGGAAACTCCTTTCACAAGCATCTGACCATTGGAACTTAACCTCCTTCTGCATCAATTTAGTCAACGGAGAGGCAAGGGTTGAGAACCCCTCCACAAACTTCCTGTAATATCCAACTAAGCCCAAGAAACTGCGAATCTCAGTTGGGGTAGTAGGTCTAGGCCAATTACTCACCCCCGAAATCTTCTGAGGATCAATCGTAATTCCGTATATAGAGAAAACCTGACCCAAGAATGTGACAAATATAAGCCAAAATTCACATTTCGAAAACTTCGCATACAACTGGTGCTGATACAGCATCGGCAAAACTGCCTGAGATGGTCGGCATGATCCTCTCAACTGCGTGAATATACAAGGATATCTTCAATAAACACTATCACAAAAGAGTCGAGGAACAACTTGAAAACTCGACCCATAAGATCCATGAAAGCTATCGGGGCATTTGTTAGTCTAAAAGACATTACCAGAAACTCAAAGTTCCCATACCGGCTCCTGAAAGTTGTTTTCGGAATATCCTGCTCCCTGATCTTCAATTGGTGATACCCGCATCTTAAATCGATCTTGGAGAAGTACTTAACACCTTACAATAGGTCAAACAAGTCATTTATCCTTGGCAGTGGGTATTTATTCTTGATCGTGACCTTGTTGAGCTGTCGATAGTCAGTACACATTCTCAGTGACCCATCTTTCTTACTTACAAAAAAGGACCAGTGTGCCCCAAGGCGACGCACTTGGATGGATGAAACCCTTCTCTAACAAATCCTTCAATTGTTCCTTTAGCTCCTTCAATTCTGCCGGTGCCATTCGGTAGGGCAGAATAGATATAGGCTGCGTGCCTAGCATCATATTAATCCCAAAATCGATCTCCCTATCTAATGGGATCCCAGGGAGCTCATCTGGAAAGACCCCTAGAAATTCATTCACAACAGGCACTGACTCAAGTGTAGGTGCTTCAGTGTCGGTGTCAGTAATCCGGACCAAATGGTAGATACACCTCTTGTTAATCATCTTCGTCGCCTTAAGCTAAGAAATAAACCTACACTTCGACACCAGATCATCCCCCTTCTATTCAACCACTGACTCATTTGGAAATTCAAACCTAACGGTTCTGGTTTGACAATCAAGCTTAGAGAAACATGAATAAAGCCAATCCATTCCCATTATAAAATCAACCATCCCCAATTTAATGAGATCGGCCATGGTGTTCGGACCACGCACCGTGACAACACAATCCCTATAAACTCGCGCGGCTACAATAGATTCACCAACTAGAGTAGATACAGAGAACGGCTCATAGAGTTGTTCCGGTTCTATCCCAAATTCCATAGAAACATAGGGAGTGACATAGGACATAGTGGAACCGGGATCAATAAGAGCATACATATCATGAGATTGGATAGTCAATATACCTGTGACAACATCTGGAGAAGCCTCTGAACTCTAGTGACCCTTCATAGCACAGAAATGGCTGGGTCCTCCCGAACTCTATGTATCACCCTTAGCTGCAACACGCCCTGCGGGTGCTGGGGTGCCTTTAGCTGAAGGAGGTGCTGCGGATGTAGTAGTTGTAGAACTGGGTGGCTGTGATGCACCCCTGCCATGCTATGGTGAGATGAACGAAAATTCCTCTGAATGTGACCCCTCATACCACACCCATAGCATATGGGCTGGTCCATGAAGCAGGCCCCAAAGTGCATCTTCCGCACCTAGGGCATCGGGGCCTCTGCTGCTGCTGAAATCTCCCACCAGACCGACCCTGCTGGTAGGATCCCCTATTGCCCTAGATGGGCCTAAAACAGCTCCCCTGCTACTGACTGGGCCCCGATGGCTGTGCACTGACTCAAGACTGAGCAAAAGACTGGGATGGCCCTGATGACCCTCCCCTGAATTCTGACCTACCACCAGCATCACAACCAGAAGAAGCACAAAGTTTTGCGGACCGGGCCTTGCAACTGCTCTCACGCTCCATTCTATT
Source organism: Nicotiana obtusifolia (assembly GCA_002018475.1). Lineage (NCBI taxonomy): Eukaryota > Viridiplantae > Streptophyta > Magnoliopsida > Solanales > Solanaceae > Nicotiana > Nicotiana obtusifolia. The sequence continues at coordinate 22,277 of MCJB01038634.1, forward strand.
CTTCAATTTGCGGGACTTTGTGGCTTGAGAAAATGCCACCATCTTACCATAATTCATATCAGAATTTAAGGCGGCTGTAGCGGCCTCATTAATAACCAAGGGGCTAAGGCCCTGCATAAACCGGTACACTCTAGCCTCCATAGTGGGCAACATGTAGATGGCATATTTGGACAGGCGTGCGAATCTCATATGATACTCCCACACACTCAGCTACCTTACTTCAGGCCCTCAAACTCGACAGCATGGACTGCCTTAGTTTCAGCAGGCAAGAAATGATCAATGAAAGCATTGACAAACTTACTCCACCTCGCCGAAGGGCGCCCCTCCTCACGAGAGTCCTCCCATATCTCAAACCAAGAATAGGTCACCCCTTTCAGGCGGTAGGAGGCCAACTCCACTCCCTCCATCTCAATAGCACGCATAACTCGGAGGGTCTTGTGCATCTCGTCAATAATGTCCTGGGGGTCCTCCTCAGAATCAGTACCTATGAACACTGGGGGGATCCAACTGGAGAAACTGTTCACCCCGAAACTAGTGGAATCCCCTGGCTGACTAGAAGAAATGGGTGCAACATTTGATCTCTGGGCCCTGGGAAGCCACTATCTGAGCCAACATATGTATGGCTCCCCTAAGATCCCCATCAGATATACCGGTACCGGAAGCTGGGGTTGGAGGTGGAACTAGAATATCAGTTGGAGGGACCGTTGCACCCTCGGTAGGTGCAGGAACTGGTGCGGTCTAGTCAGGTGTAGTAGAATAAGGCAGTGTAATAGTCGCGGAATATTCTTACCCCTCGGGTGCTCACCAGCATCATCAAGTAAAGGATCAACAGCCACACCTAGGGTGGCATTGGCTTCTTGGCTAGTTCTGGCTTTCTTCCTAGGCGCCATATACTGAAAATTAGAGAATGCACGAGTTAAAGGAGGAACAATATTACAATGAGCTCTATCGCACTATCTAGAACATCAAAGAAGGGTATTATTCCTAAATTCCCAAGTAGCATCCTAATTATAGATGTTGTCGACAGCACATGGATAAGAAGGACTCTATTAGACACGGCTCTGAGACATCCTAGGACACTTTAAAACCTTAGACTCTGATACCAAATTTGTCACACCCCGACCTCGGGGAGCGGGATCGGCGCTCAACAGAGTTACCCCGGTTGAGCAAGCCTGCACAGTGCCGTCTACACAACTAACCCATGAATAAAGAGAAGAATACATTTCATTAATTAGATAGTAAGAGGTTACGTGAATAACACCAGTTCATTTCCATTGGTTACATCATTAACAAGTCTCCAAAACAGTATATTGTATAATCATAGTTAAAGTGGAACACATTGTACGATTACAGCATTTTTAGTTTAACCTTCCCAAAAACAGATACAACCCACACTATGTCTACGGAGCCTCTAACAGAAACAAAAGAGTGCTAAGAGAGTGCCGGCAACAAGGCCCTGACTATACCTCAAAGCACTATGTACATGAAACAAGAGATACAGGACCCCAAAATGAAGTGGGGCTCATCAACTCAGCTGAGGAAGGTGTGTTGCTATCACTGATCAATACCACCTGTTATGGAACCACCTCCATCCTAGATGCAGCGCCCCCAGCAAAAGGGATGTTAGTACATATGGAATAGTATTAGTATGTAAACCTAAACACCCCCTCAATAGAACAAGTAATAGCAAACGGATAAGGGAAGGGGAAATAAATAAGAGAATCAAATAGTATCAATGTGTCAAGTTAGGGGAAAAGCAAATTTCAAGTAAGTTCCTATCATTTTAAGTTGGGAGATCTTTAGCACCGATACATCACCGTATTTTAGCACGCAGTCCGATCTCAGCCCGACCGGATAAGCCGTCTCACCCCGAGACATCCACTTACAATAGTACCATGTGTGCAGCATAACGTCCGATCTCAGCTCGATCGGCTAAGACATCTCGCCACAATGCCATGTGGGTCAACATCACATCACATCTCGGTAGTGATAATCTCATCCCATATAAGGGGAAACAACTCAATACATCAATCTCATCCCATATAAGGAGAAACAATCTCATCACATTAACGCGGGGATTTACTCCTCAATCACTCCTACACCGGCACGTGTAGTTTCGGGAGTTAGACTATTTCGACCTACCCTTCCTCGGTGGCTAATCGATACTCCCAAAGCATTTACTATTAAAAGGATTTACCACTTATTTTTTAATCTTTTGCATAACATTCATTTCATTAGCACCACTGGCCATGATGCAATATCGTTCTTGGCACGTTGGCCGCACATCATATTTCATGTTCTCTTCTTTCACTTTCAAATATCATCGTGGATAATCAACAATAAGGCCTTTCAAATTAAGACTTCAAACACATATTTTAGCAATTTAGGGTCTTAGGCACATGCGATATCTTACATAATTTGACATAATAATTTCATTAGAATCATGTTTTTAAATCATAACATAATAAAATACAACCCATACTTAAACCACATTCTCAAACAATAACTCAACATAACAAGAATCTTTGGAACACATATTGAACGCATATTTATTTCGACAAAAGGCTTATTTAGAATAATCAATTTATAATGAGCATCACGGGACTTACAAGGCCATTATGGGGTTCAATTCTAAAAGAGGATTTTAGCCAACATACTTCGCATTGAGCTTTCCTTCATTCACTACACAGTTCCGGAATCCTAGAAACTTTGATCTATTTAGAGACACAGCAATATTGAACACGAATTAGGAAGGAGTTCATGATTCTAGCTCATTTGACCATTTTATCAAACACTAGGTGACCATTATGATCTCAAGTTCCTCCTATGGTGGGTTCCTCTAATGCACTACCCAAAATCTACCCAACTGAGCTCAATAATCTCCCCACAACCATAGATAATACATGCATGCATAATGAACAACTCCCACACCCAAGAATTACTTGGCTTATTACCTATTTTCAGTCAAAACTCGGAATCGAAGGCTAGGGCTAGAACGTTACCTTTGGTTGAAGACCTTGTGAGTTACCCTAGAGAATTCTTCAAGGATTGAGGAAAGATTGTTGAACAATGACTTAGAATTTCCTTCTCTCACTCTAGACCATCTTCCTCTCTATAAAATAAGAGTTTGAACCTTCTAAAATGATCCCTAAGATTGTTTTATAAGAACGGATCCGGGTTCAAAAATTAGAAAAAATGAAGTCTCGATGCAGATCTGCGGTCACATATGCGACCGCATAATGCTTCTGCGGTCCGCGGAATGGACCGCATAATGGCCCTCTAGAACTGGGCACTCTTGCATCACTCTACGACCGGTCTGTTGTCCGCAGACCTATTCTACGGTTGCATAATGCGTCGCAGAACTCGAATAATGCACCACAAAACCCCGGGTTTTAGGTAAATTTTTTCGGGGCCTTACAAAATGGTATATACTTGTTAGGCTAAAAATTGAGGATTTGAAAGGCGATTGAGGTCGAATTTGAGTAATTCTTGTATGGTTGGACTCGTTATCAAATCGATGTTCTATAATTTTGGTCGGGTTCCGATACGCGAGCCTAGGTTGACTTTTTGAGTTGAATTTTTATTTCTTTGCAAGGATCATAATTTTATTGTTCGAAATAGTTACCTAAAGTTTATTTTTATGGTATGAAGTTGTTTTGACTATATTCGAGCCGTTCGGTGTTGGATAATCGAGGAAAAGGCCTACCAGTGGATTGATTTAGAGTGATTTTAGGTGAGTGACTTGCCTAACCTTCTGTGGAGGAATTACCCATTAGGATTTGTATTGGTTGTGATAATTTTGATATGCAAAAGCCGTGTACGCGAGGTGACAAGTGCGTACACGAGCTATATCTGGAAATATCCGATATTAGCTATGTAGATTCCCTTCATGCCGTAATTGAATTATCTCAACATGTTATATTCATCATTCTTAGTCAATTTTCACATGTCTACTTGTCTTATTGTCTTACATGCTAATTACCCTACATGTTTAGTTGAAGTTCTTGTTTCCTTTATTCTGTATTCATTACATTTGTTGAACTCTTTACTTGAAGTTGTTAAATCGTGGAATATCTTATTTTTGAAATTGGTATTGAGATATAAAGGCCGTGACTCATATTGAGGCAAAGTGTTAAGTTGTGAAATACCATTCTATGGAGTTGTCCATTCTGGTTATTATTGTTGAGACTCTTGTATACATTGTGGTTGAGCCATGGGCTCTTTATTGTGAAAATATTGTATTTGTTTGGTTTTTCTGGCAAGTTTCGATATTGGGAACTTGAGGTGCGATTTGTGATAAGTTGTAATATTGATACGCAAGCGGTGGTATAAAGTTTTGGGGTTGAAACGCATGCGGTGAGATAAGGTGGGCTTGATACGTATGGCTAGTAGGGGAACTACTAGAGTCATGCGGTGCGATAAGGTGGGCTAAAAGGCGGGGTGATATTTCGGGAAAATAATTTTTAAAACTAAATGTAAAGGCTCCAGCAGTGATATGTGGAAAGATTGTGAGCTATTCTTGTGATTTGGGACTACGAGGTGGTACCTCGGTAATGACCCTTGTTGATCTATCCCTATTTGCTGCACTTGTGTTTGGTTGTTTTGTTTCCTTAACATGTCAAGACCTTGTTTCCTTCTGTGTTGTACTATTTGCCTTGACTCTGTGTAGTTAACTTTTGATATACTCCTTACTTGTTCCATTTTCTTGTCATTATTATTATATTGTTGAACCTTTCATCTTGTTTCTTATTATTTCCAGTAGGGCCTTGACCTGACCTCGTCACTAACTCTACTGAGGTTAGGTTTGGTACTTACTGGGTACTGTTGTGGTGTACTCATGCTACTTTTCTACACATCTTTTTGTGCAGATCCAGATACTTCCTATCAGTCCCGGCACCAGTGAGCTTTGTTCACTTTTGGAGACTTCAAGGTACACACTTGCCCGCGCCCGCAGGCCTCGGAGTTCCCCTTCTATTCATTTCTATAATTTTCCTTCTTTGCTAGATACAATTGTATAGGGATGACTTTGCTATTGTCATACAGCTTGTGACTTGTACTACGCTGGGTATTGGGATATTGTAGATACACTGACCTGTGGAGATTTTTCTTCATATATGTTGTTGAGTTCTGAGATTTTTAAATTATTGTTTCAGTCACTTCTGCATGTTTGTTAGGCTTATCTAGTCTTAGAGACTAGTGCCATCACGACATCCTACGGAGGAAAATTGGGGTCGTGACATCCAAAACCCTAGCACTTGATTCTTAAGGGTCTGTTTGGAAAGCCACCCGATAATTGGAATTGGTGTAATTACTAGGGTAATAATTACACAGCCTAGTAATTACACAGTATGGTAATTACGACAACCTGGTTGTTTGTCATTGAGTAATTACAGTGTAATTACAAGCGTACTATTTGATTCCGCAAGTGTAATTACGCAGTTAGATTAAATTTTAAATGAAATGATTATTAATAATTAAAAGTTAATTAATATATGCCTATAAATAATTTTTATAAGTATAAATGATACTAAATTTGGTATTTAAGATGCATATTTTTCTTGGGTATACACTAATTAGTAGCCATATATTTATAATTAATGTTACAAAAATAATTAATATATATTTTTTAAATTAATAATATGTAGTTTAATTAATTATAAAACTAATACATACATTTTGTAAGAACATCATGGAATGCATGCTTGATAAAATAAATTAATATTTATAAATATAATGTCATAACATTATGCAAATGTTTGACAAAACTAATCTATCAATTCAAACTAAAAAAATGAACAACATCTAATGTGAAATAACAAGCCAATACTACTAAATCAAGTAAATTAGAACCATAAATATAAAACAGCTTCAAAATCCTAAAAAAAAAAAAAAAACACTTTAACATATGTCAAATTCCAACGTAATAAAAATAAGTTCCAATGCAACTTAACATTAGGAAATATAATAAGTTATAACCTCATTCAACAACGAAATTCTACTTTAATGACATCAATCATTATATATCAAGTTTGTTAATGATTCATTATTTCTAATATTAGGAGGTGTAGTTTCAAAAACTAGAAAAATAACATAGTTACGCTAAATAAAGAAAATAAAATAAATAAGAAATAAAATAGACGAGCAATTAAATAGAATAACAAGAAGTAAAGGTAGAGAAATAAAGATAAATAATGTACAGAAAAGGTATAGTTTAAAATTAAAAAAGAAACTAAAAAGTAAAAATAAAATAAAAACTTTTAATTACAAAAGAATTTAAAATAATGGAAATAAAAAGCTATAAAGAAACTAAATTAAATAAAACAAAAAGGAAAGAAATTAAAAAGTAACATTGTAATTACCACCAATAGTCATATCCCTCTTGAGAATTGGAGAGTGTAATTACACCTCTCCAATTACACCTAATTCCAGGCTGACCAAGTAATTACTTGGCCAGACAACATGTCAAACTGTATAATTACACCCAATTATATTCAAATTCAATTACTAGATGGCTTTCCAAACATACTCTAAACATTTGAAGTAAAACCTGCAAACTGGACGAACAAAATTGAGCGGGTGGATAAAGTGTTGCCACTTATTTTTGTAACAAGTGCTTGGCAATGAACTCAATTGCTGATTGAGAGTCTCTGGTTACAACCTTGATTTAATTTTTTTAATTTCTTTGTCACTTTATTTTGGCTTCTTTAATTAGATAACATTAATACTAGTTCACATTAATTGTTAATCTAATTGTTTGCGTTAGTATTACTTTTTTGTGTTATTTCTTTCGTGCTTTTCTCTCTTAGTTTCGTTGTTAATTTCTTGTTTCCATTATCCATTAGTTATTTTAGCTTCTTTATTGAGTCAAATGAATTATAATCGCGCCCCGAAGTTAGAAGAACCACTAAGAATTGCTTTGATTGAGTTTGATATCAACTTTGGGTATTCATCCATAAGTGAAAAAATGCTTGAGTGGTGAGATTTTTAGCGTGTGTACCTAAAAACCAAGTGCACAAGAGTAATACACGAGTGGTAAAATTTGAGTGCAATCTTTGAGGGATATACTAAGGGAGTGACACAGAGTTTTTTTTTTTTTTTTTTTTTTTAAAATTTTTAACTTGTTTTCTTTATTTGTAAGTACTATGTGTTTGAATATTAGAGATACTACAACTCCAAGGGAGGGAGTCTCTAATGAGACTATTTTGAAGGCTTTACAAGCTTTGATTATGAAAGTTGATAACATGGAACAAGTGATCAAGTCGCATGACAACCTTCTTAACCAATGGCAAGGCTTGTCACCTAATTCCAACTAAGGAATGGGGACTAGTTCAACTAAGGAATGGAGACTTCGCACCGCACATTGCAAGACTAATCAATCAACCTCAAGTTGCTAACAATAAAGTATCAAGACAAAGTCCATTTTCACAAGATAGACAATCAAGAGTTGAGCATGAACAACAACCTCTTAGGCCACAACAACCACAAAATGACTTTGATGATGATTTGGACTATGACAAGCAATATGATGAACCGATTAAAGTCCAACCTAGAAGGCACGGTAGGGATTATCAAGATAGAAAACTTGAATGATGCTTATGATTATGGTTATGATGGAAATATTGGTAATGAGAAACATAGTCAAAGGTGGGAGATGAAGAAGACCGGAGTCTTAACAACATCAAAACGTCACTTCCTACTTTTAAAGGAAGTAGTGATTCCGAAGAATTCTTAGAATGAAAAATACAAATACAAAGGTTGTTTGAACTTAAAAATGTATCCGATCAAAGAGGTTCAAGTATACCATTTCTAAACTTGTAGGTTATGCTTCTTCTTAGCAGGAGAAAGAGAAACAGGATATAGATAGAAATGGAGATTTGCCATTAATTCTTGGGGGTTTCTTAAAGCGGTTAGGAGAGTAATATTTGTGCCCAAAGAGTATGTGAATGACTTGCTTAACAAATTTTACAACATGAAGCAAGGAAATAAGAATTTGGAGGTTTACTTTGAAGAGTTGGAAACAACTAGGATTCGATGATAACGGGAGACTTATAATTTCTATATTTTTGCGGGGTTTAAGCATGAAACCTCTAGCCAAATGACTTTGCACAAATTTTTCACTATACATGAGGAACTCCAAGGGGCTATAAAGGTTGAAAATAAACTCCAAGAAGAGAATCAATTTAATGAGAGCAAATCTAAAAGCTACATACTTCGTGGAGCAAAAACAAGGAACTTGACAAGCTCTTTAAAATGAAAACAAGCCAAAAATTGTCTCCAAGTGGTAAAATGACAAAGGCAAACCAAAGATGGAGGCTAACGAGGGAGGTATCAATTCTAAATCTTACTTCTAAAATCCTAACTCAAACAGGTACTTTAAATTTCAAGGTTATGGTCATAAAATGAGTGAATGTCCCAATAGATGAACCATTATCCTTATGGAAGAAGCTTATGAAATGGAAGAAAGTAGAGAACCATGTGAAGAAAAAGAGGAAAATGTGATGATGAAGTAGAATATGACATACCTAATTACCTATGTATGTTGTTAGGAGAGTGTTGAGTGCACAAGTGATAGAAGATATAAACTAAAGAAAGAACTTGTTCCATGAAAGGTGTAAGATTAAAGATCAAGTGTGTTCTTTGATTATTGATAGTGGTAGTTGTACTAATATTGCTAGTGCTTCTATGGTTGATAAGTTGAATTTGAAGACTCAAAGACATACTCGTCCTTGTAAAGTCCAATGGCTTTATGGATGTGGTAAACGTAAAGTGACTAGACAAGTCTTGGTGAGTTTCAAAATTAGAAAGCATATTGATGAGATTCTTTGTGATGTGGTTCCATGCAAGAATGTCATTTATTATTGGGGAGGCTATGGAAATATGACAAGGGTGCTCTGCATGATGGAAGGACTAACAAATATTCTTTTGAGGAAAAAGGAAAGACGATAATCCTTACCCCTTTGACTCAATTTAAAGTAAGTGAAGATTATAGGCATATGAAAGAATTGAGTGAGAAAGCCAAGAAAGAAGGAAACGAAAAGATGGAAAAGAAGAATGCACAGAAAGAAGAGAGAAAACAAGAGTGTTTAGGTGAGGAACATCCTTCTTATAATTCTTTCATAACTAATGCTTTTCTTGCTAGTTGTTTGGCTTATTGTGTATCTTCAAGTGAGGTGACCGAATCTGCCCTAGCTCAAAGTGAATATTTTTTCATTCTTCAAGGAGGTAAAATAACATCTTTAGAAGTGCATCAAGGTATGATTGTTAAACCTTGATATAAGCATAGTGATATTTCAAGTGTTAGTTTTGTTTAGTTTTGATACATTTATTGACTATAGTGATTCTTTGAGTTGTGAAGATACATTGGATAGTGATTCTAGTTGTTTTGATGGTTTAAATGACCTACTTGCTTATGAAGAAGAATTGACTGAGGTTGAGGAAAGAGTAAAGGTTGCATCTTTATGTGATTTTATTGAGTTTGGCTCCATTGATTCCAATTGTTCATGCTTTCTATTTTGAGGATCATTCTTTAATTGGTGATGGTTGCTTATTTGAAGGTGAATTGGGTGGTAAAGTTTCAAGCTTTAAGACATTTGATTCTCTTTTGTTTCATTGTAAGATGGAATTTTTTGAGTTTGGTTTGGATTTACCAATGAAAGGTTCCATTTTTGAGAAATCATTTGAGATTACTAATGAGCTTATTTTGGAAGGTAAACTTTTTGTAAAAGAAGAAATTTCTTTATATGACTTGAATACTAGTGTAAACTTTCTAAAATTTTTCAATCATGTATTTAGTAGAGATAACTTGTTCCACTACACTAGTGCTTTGAGTTTCAAACAAGTTGAGAACTTTCATATGAACTGGTGTGATGAGTTTTTAAAAAAGCATGTTAAATCTTTCTAGAATGAAAATATTGGTGAAGCCAAGAGACTTGTTTTGTTGGAACATTATAACTAACCGACCGGTCATTTTATGTATTTGAGTCCTGTTTTCCCTTTTGAAGCTTCCCATATGTGTGTTGTAATCTTATGACTTGCGAGGGTGGTTGATTTTATTTCGGGGAGGTTTTGGGTTGATTTGGAACAACTGGTTCTTCGTTTGGAAGCTTATATTAGAAATATTGATCGAGGTTTAACTTTTGTGAAAATGATCCTAGAACGATATTTTTATAGTTTCAATAGGTTCGTATGGTATTTTTTGGACTTAGGCATATGCTCGAAATTAGATTCGGAGGTTCCTAGATTGAATTGGCTCTTTTTGTCAAAAGTTAAAAATTTGAAGGTTTAGAAATTTTTTAAGTTTGTCCATGGTTTTAGTTTATGGCTATCGAGTTTGAATTTTAATTTTGGGACTTGGAATAGGTTGGTTCTGTTATTTAGGACTTATGTGCGAAGTTTGGTGTAATTCCATGTTGGTTTGGTAGGAATTTGACGCTTGGTTGTGATTTTAGCGATTCTTTGAGTTTCATTGTGAATTTTATATGTTTCGATGTTCAATTCATGATTTCGGATGTTATTTGTTTTTTTGAGTCTGCGAGTGAGTTAGTATGATATTTTTAGACTTGTGTGGATGTTCGGTGTGGAGCTCCGGTAGCTGAGGTGAGTTTCGGACGCATTTCGGATTGGTTTGGACTTGATTCATAGCAGCTGGTGTGATGGTGCTGTAGTTATCACAAATGCAATCACCGGTTCGCATTTGCGAGAACTGCATTTGCGAATGGAACATCACATTTGCGAAGAGGGCTGGGAAAGGCAAACTTTGCATTTGGGAAGCCAACATCGCAAATGCGAAGAGGGGTCTGGAGATGGGTAGGTTGCATTTGCAACCATGTGGTCGCTTTTGCAAAGAGGACTGGCAGCTGAGACTTCTCTTTTGCAAAGTCGGAGTCGCTTTTGCGACATTTTTCTGGGCACATCAGGGACGCATTTGTGATCTTTGTTCCGCATTTGCGAGGGGTCGCATTTGCAAACTCCAGATCGCATTTGCAATATCAATAACTGAACAAAGTAGTGGGATTTTTTACTTAGTTTCATTCATCACAATTTTAGCTAGACTCGGTGGGAGGCGATTTTAGGAGGAGATTTTCATACAAAGTTATTGGGTAGATGATTTTTGACTCAATTGTGATTATTTAACATGATTTTTAACAACTAAATTATGGGATTTGAAGAGAAGTTTTGGGGATTAAAAAAATAAAAATTTGAGATTTGAGAGTCGAATTGGACTCGGATTTGAAAATCAAACACATATATGAACTCATGAGATTATGGGTAGTTGTGATCTACCCTTCGACTCGGGTTTTGACCGGGGTGGCCCGGGGTTGACTTTTGGTGAATTGTATAAAGATCTTAGCTTTATTAAGTGATTGGTTTCTCTTACATTGTTTGATACCGTTAACTCATTTTTGGTTAGATTTGAGCTGAGCGGAGGTGAATTTTAAAGGAAAAGCATTTTAGTATTGAATTGGTCTAACTGATGAGTATCTTGCCTAACTTTGTGTGGAAAATTTACCCCTTAGGAGTTAGTCTAATTGCATTATTTATACTATGTGAAACAACATATACATAAGGTGACGAGTGTGTACGCGTGCATATGTGTTATAATGACCGGATTAAACACTTAGGCTATTAATATGCCTTGAATTGAAGTTGTCGTTATATCAAGTACATTTTGTTGTTGATTCACTCCCTGTACCCTTATGTTATTGTTGTTATTCTTGCACTTATTATTTTTGAGCCGTGGGTTATATATTGTTGTGGCTTCGGTTTTATTAGTTGGGTGGTATTGTGGCATATGTGCATGTGTAGTGCAAGTTAATTGTTGTGTTTGTGAATGAGATGAGCTTGCGGAGGCATAAGGGTGGTATTATTGATGCGCATGCAGCGAGATAAGGGGGCTCATGCGCGCGTTGCAAGTAAGGGGAAATATTTCATTGTGATGCACATGCAGCAAGATAAGAGGGCTTATGCGCGTGAAGCTATACAGAGAAAATACTTCATTGGGATGCACACGCGGCGAAATAAGGGGGCTTATGCGCGTGAAGCTATATAGGGAAAATGTTTTAAATGTGAAGCTCACGCGGCATCATAAGGGTGATTTGTGATTATGTTACGGGGTGCTTCGAGGTGATTCTTGTTGTTATTCTTATGTTGATGATTTGAACATGCCATTGTTTTCCCTAAATGATTTCACTTTTGTGTTTTTATGAGTTCTACTTAAATTGTCGTGTTATCACATGCCTATTTTTTTTGGCTAATTATATGATTATACTTTCCATTATTAGTTTTGTATTGATACTCGGAAAAAGTTATTTCTCTAGTTAGTGTCTCGGCTTGAATCTGGTCACTACTCTACCGAGATTAGTCTTGATACTTATTGGGTATCGATTGCGGTGTACTCATGCAATACTTTCACATATTTTTGTGCAGATCCAGGCACCTCAGAGCGTAAGGGTCGTCAATGAGCTTATTTCGGGTTATTGTGAAGACTTCATGGTATACCTATTATTTTCCTCGTAGGCCTTAGAGTCACCTTCTATTATTTTTTCTTACTATTGTTTATTCTATTCCAAAACAGTGTTGTATTTTGAGATTTATAGTGTACTCTCAGTAGAGCTTATGACTCCATACCGATTTTGGGATGTATGACTGTTGATCAATTTTTGACTATGTTATATTATTTACCAATTTTTATTTAATAGATAAGTTTTTTTTATCCTACTAATCTCGTCATGTGTTAGGCTTACCTAGTCTTAGGTGCCATTACGATCCTTAAGGTGGAATTTTAGGTCGTGACAAGTTAGTACCGTAGCTCTAGGTTCATAGATTCTATGAGTCATAAACAAGTTTAATAAAGTCTTACAGATCGGTACGAAGACGTCTGTACTTATCTTCGTGAGGCTACATAACTATTAGGAAATTCAACTTATTTCATTCCTTATCGTGAGGATTTATTGATTTCGAAATTTGAGCCTTTGTCTATTTATTCTCTCATAGATAGTGAGGACACGAGCTTCAGTTAGCGATGATGCTGCCCCCGGTGCCGGTGGTGCTAGAGGCTAGGGTAGAGGCCGAAGAAGAGGCGGAGCACGTGCTACAGCGAAAGGCCGTGCTAGGGCCGCGATTGAGGAGCCACCAGTAGCTCCAGTTAGGAGCTGGCACTGGAGGGGTCTGTTGCTAGCCCTGGACTTATGGAGACTTTAGCGTATTTTCTAAGCCTGTTTGGTACCTTGGCTCAGGCGGGACTAATCCCAATTGAACCAACTACTTCTTAGGTTAGGGGAGGAGCTCAGACTACCGCCACCAATACTCCAGAGCAGTGGGATCATATTGATCAGGTTTCGGGTGTTATGCCGGTGCAGCCCCTGATTGCGGTTTAGCCTGAGGTCAGGCCAGTGGCGTCATAGGAGAAGCATAATATATTAGAGAGGTTTAAGAAGTGTTTTCCCCCTTTTTCAATGGTGCAAATTCTGAGGATACACAGGGTTTTCTAGACTAATGTCACTATATTATGCGCACCATGGGCATTGTGGAGTTGAGTGCGGTCGGCCTTACTACTTCCCAGCTGACATTGCCGGCATATAGATGGTGGCAGGCATATGAGGAGAGTAGGCCAGCTGGCGCAGCGCCACTTACTTGGGCTCAGGGATGCCTTGAGGGAGTTTGTTCCATAGATCTTCAGGGATGGTTGCTCACCAAGTTCGAGCAGTTGCACCAAGGGACTATGACTATGTCCTAGCATGCTATGAGGTTTAGCTAGTTATCTTGTCATGCACCTGCTGTGGTTTCCACAGTTAGAGAGAGAGTAGATTTATTGAAGGACTTGGTTATGGCTTCATATTTTGGATGGCACGGGAGTTGGAGACTGATAATCTATTTTAGCAGGTATTGGAGATCACTAGGAGGTTAGAGCGTATCCGCGACAAGGATAGAGGGGATAGGGAGGCCAAGAGGCCTCAAGCTTTTGGAGGATTTAGTGGTTCCTATTCTGCAGTTTCAGCTCGTCATGGTAGAAGTTATATATCAGTCGACCAATTCAGTCTGCACTTCAGGTTACTCATAGTGCTCCAGCTATTCAGGGACCTCAAAGTACTAATTTTGGACAGACATCTTCCAGTGCACATCCTGTACGGGCTACTTACATCAGTTATTCTAGCCATCAGGGTCAGACTTAGTACCAGTAGCCACGCCCCCAGAGAAGCTGTTTTGAGTGTAGTGATACTAGGCGTATAGTGAGGGATTGTTCCAGGCTTCGGAGGGTGGACCTCCGCAGGGTACTCAGGCTATAGTTTCTGCTCCAGTTGCTATTCCACCTGCACAGCCAGCTAGGGGAGGAGGACAGGTGGGTATAGGACATCCTAGAGGGAGAGGCAAGGACCGTTATTATGCCTTCCCTGGTAGGACTGAGGCTGTTGCATTTGATGCTGTCATCGCATGTATTGTTCCGGTTTGTCATAGAGATGCATCAGTTTTATTTGATCCCGGTTCCACTTATTCATATGTGTCATCCTATTTTGCTTTTTATTTGAATATATCTCATGATTCTTTGAGTACCCCTGTTATATGTCTATGCCTGTTAAGGATTTTATTATGGTAGACAGTGTCAATCGTTTATGTTTGGTCACTATTGAGGGTTATGAGACTAGGGTTGACCCTCTATTACTCAATATGATGGATTTTGATGTGATTTTGGGCATGGATTGGTTGTCACCATATCACGTTATTCTTGATTTTCTCGCTAAGACTGTGAGGTTGGCTATGCCGGGGTTGCCAAGGTTGAAGAAAGGGGTACATGGGGTCATGTTCCTAGTTGGGGGGTGTCCTTATGCTTCACGTCAGTTGAAGCCCCATGAGAAGAACTACGTAATGCATTATTTGGAGTTGGCAGCCATTGTTCAAGCGCTGAAGATTTGGAGGCACTATCTTTACGTTGTGTCTTGTGAGGTATTCACGGATCATAGGAGTCTACAACACTTATTCAAACAAAAGGATTTGAACTTGAGGCAACAGTGGTGGTTAGAGCTACTAAAAGACTACGATATCACCATTCTTTATCATCCTAGAATGCCAATGTAGTGGCCAACGCTATGAGTAGGAAGGATGAGAGCATGGGAAGTCTTGCTTTTCATTCTAGTTGGGGAGAGACCATTAGCTTTGGATGTTCAGGCTTCGGCCAATAGGTTCTTGAGGTTGGATGTTTCGGAGCCTAGCCGAGTTCTTGCTTGCGTGCTTTCACAGTCTTCTTTGTTTGAGTGCATCAAGGCATGTTAGTATGATGGTCCCCAGTTTCTTGTCCTTAAGGACATGGTGCAGCACGATAATGCCAAGGAGGTAACTGTTAGTGATGATGGGGTGCTGATGCCTCAAGGCCGGATTTATGTACCTAATGTGGATGGGTTGTGGGAGCTGATTATTGAAGAGGCCCATAGTTCGCGGTATTCCATTCATCGGGATGCCACAAAGATGTACCATGGTTTGAAACATCACTACTGGTGGAGAAGGATGAAGAAATACATCGTGGAGTATGTGGCTCGGTGTTTGAACCGTCAGGAGATGAAGTACGAGCATCATAGACTAGGTGGGTTGCTTGAGAGGCTTGATATTCTGGAGTGGAAGTGGGAGTGTATCATTATGGATTTTTTAGCTGGAATCCCATGGACCTTTAGGAGATTTGATGCAGTGTGAGTCATTATGGACAGACTGACCAAGTTTGCACACTTCATTCCAGTCATGACTACTTACTTTTCAGAGAAACTAGCTCAGATTTATCTTCGTGTGATTGTTCGCCTTCATGTTGTGCTGGTGTCCGATATTTCATATCGAGCCACGTAGTTCACATTGCATTTTTGGAGAGCCGTAGAGCGTGAGTTAGGTACATAGGTCAAGCTGAGTACGGCTTTCATCCACAAACAGACGGACAATCTCAGAATACTATTCAGATTTTAGAGGACATGTTACGTGCTTGTGTTATTGATTTTGGGGGCTCATGGGATCAGTTTCTATAGCTAGAAGAGTTCGCCTACAACAACAACTATCAGTCGAGTACCAGATGGCTCCATACGAGGCCTTATATGGGAAGCGATGTCGTTTTCCGGTTGGTTGGTTTGAGCCTGGGGAGGCTAGGTTGTTAGGCACTGATTTGGTTCAAGATGCATTGGAGAAGGTGAAGCTGATTTAGGATCAGCTTCGTACAGAGCAGTCCAGACAGAGGAGTCATGCTGATCGGAAGGCTCGTAATGTTGCATTCATGGTGAGTGAGAGGTTCTACTTAGAATTTCACCCATGAAGGGTGTGATGAGGTTCGGGAACAAGGGCAAGTTGAGCCCTTGGTATATTATCCTTTTGAGATTCTCAAGAGAGATGGTGAGGTGGCCTACAAAATTGCATTTGCCACCCAGCTTACCGGGAGTTCACCTGGTGTTCCGTATTTCCATGCTTCAGAAGTACTATGGTGATGCATCACATGTGTTAGATTTCATCTCGTTGCAATTGGACAAGGATTTGACCTATGTTGAGGAGCCGGTGGCCATTTTTGACAGGTAGGTTCGAAAGTTGAGGTCGAAGAACATTGCATCAGGGAACGTTTAGTGGAGAGGTCAACCGGTCGAGGAAACGGCTTGGGAGACCGAGCATGATATGCGGAGCCTCTATCCTCATATTTTTGGCACTTTAGGTATGTCTATATTCACGTTCAGGGATGAATATTTATTTAAGAAGGGGAGAATGTAACGATCCAACCGGTTGTTTTGTGTATTTGAGTTCCGTTTCCCCTTTGGAAGTTTCCCGTATGTGTATTTGTGATTTTATAACTTGCGGGGATCATTGGTATCATTTTGGGGAGGTTTTGAGTTGATTTGGAACAACTGGTTCTTAGTTTGGAAGCTTAAGTTGGAAATGTTCACCGAGGTTTGAATTTTATGAAAACGACTTGGGAACAGTGTTTTGATGGTTTCAATAGGTTCATATGGTAATTTTAGACTTATGCGTATGCTCATAATTTTATTCAGAGATTCCTAGGTTAAATTGGCTCTTTTTGCCGAAAGTTGGCAATTTGAAAGTTTAGAATTTTCCTAAGTTTGTCCATGGATTGACTTTATGACTATCGGATTCGTAGTTAGTTTTGGAACATGGAATAAGTCTGTTTTATCATTTGGGACTTGTGTACGAAGTTTGGTGTCATTCCGAGTTGGTTTGGTAGGAATCAGATGCTTGGTTGTGATTTTAGCGATTCTTGAGTTTCATTGTGAATTTTATGTGTTTTAGCATTCGATTTGTGGTTCCGGATGTTATTTTGGTGTTTTGAGTTTGCGAGCGAGTTCGTATGATATTTTTAGACTTGTGTAGATGTTCAGTGTGGAGCCCCGAGGGCTCGGGTGAGTTTTGGATTGGTTTGGACTTGATTCATTGTCGCGCCCCGTTTTCTCGCGAAAGCGGGTTTCGATATGTGACAACTCTTCTAAATGGGTACTAAAAGAGGAGAGTCGCCACCTAACAATTTTCAAGGTGCATTAGGGCACCTATTTGCAAATAACTCTGATTTAAACTAGTCTGTGTCACCAAAGATCGGGTAAGGGCTTAAATTACCTCAAAGAGAAGGGGTTAGACACTCTTTGAGGTCCACAATTGTGGGTCCCGGCCGAATTTTACGCTATGTGGGATTATTGACTTATAACTATCCTATCATATAAGTTTAAGAAAGATAGGGAGTCTAAATATCCAATTACAATGTGAAACAATCATTAAAAGAGATTGCACATATGAAAGAAGTGGATTATACATCAATGAGTGATCGGTACAAATTTTTTGACGATTAGAGGGTACAACCTAGCTTGATCTCAGTTCAAATAAACAAGTGTGGTGACCATATATGGTGGGTCCTAAGTTTTTTAGCCTAAAGGATCACCCCGTGCAACATAAATAATACTTTGCAACTCCCTTAAAGGTTAGAGTTGCTCATATTATTCAACGGGCACAGACTCATGTCCTGCTACCCGATTACTATCTTAACTCTATTTAACTAAAGCGTTATAGTTCAATTCTAAACCGCATCCTATGCATACTTTACCCGTCCCATGCCTATGGTCCAGGAGGTTGTGGACCTACTACTTTGGTAGTTATAGACTTTACTTAGGATGCTCAAAAAATGATAAAACTAGGCACACAATCAAAACAAGTAGGACTACACATAGTCAACAGTTAAGGGCTCAACTTGGCCTCCTCACATAGACACAAATGCATGCAAACAGTTATAGGCTTATGTTAACAGTGTTCCAGATTATGCAGCGAACGGCTATAGGTAGGTAAATTTGGAGTCTAGATACATTAAAATTGTTCAAGACCTATAGGCATGGTTTCTAAGTGATTGGACGGTCCAAGAGTTGACATAAGATCCTACTAACTGCTGTTTTTAACAAATGGCTTATTGAAACTCTATAGGCACGATCTCTAGGTGACTTATGGTTGGGCTGTGGGATCATTGAAAACACATAGTTATTTGTCTTTGATCCTATAAACATGATTTCTAAATGAATAGCGAAATTCGAAAGCATGGATAGATAATAATACCGGGCCAACAAAGTAATTGGGAACATACACTGACTTCATTTTGGTCCTATAAGCATATCATCTAGGCGGCGGTATGATAAGGATAGTAGTAGAAGCAATCTCAATCGAAGTCCTATAGGCATGATCCCTAGATGGTTAGATTTGGAAATAAGCTGTTTTAATGTAGGTTTGTTTCATTAGTCCTATAGACATACTTCCTAGGTGAGCCACATAATTGCAAAAGGTAAGCGATTCTTAACTACTCAACGAGATCCTATAGACATGGTATCTAACAACATATAGAGATGGAGCATGTTGAGCAAGTAGTAAAATAAGCATTTAGATCCTATACGATTGCTATCTAACAACATATAGAGATGGAGCATGTTGAGCAAATACTAAAATAAACATTTAGCTCCTATAGGCATGTTTCCTACCCTTTCATGCATGAATTATAGTATCCCGGGCCCCCACTTTTACTAATTTCTCAAATAAATGATCACAGGCCCAGCTAAGACAACTATATGCCTAATACAGATACAAATTAAATCAAGGATGCTTCTGGGCTTTCAACCGAAACTTGGACCCTCATATAGATGAGCATTCCCATACTCCGGATAGTTGTCGATATGCTTCAGCTCTCAGCGCTAAGCCGGTCCAACAATCAGGCCCAAGCAAATACCCGGCTTACCCATTTGAATGCCAAACTAGCCGTACAAGTGACAAGCTATATACTAGGTCAATTAAATAACTTTGGAATCTACACACTAAGTTCTTAAGTCTGTAGCTAATAGAGAACAGAAGTTCCCAAACCAAAGGCACGCACACAGGATTACACAAAGTTTCAGCAAGCACACACAACATACTCAGGGTGGATACATATTATATTCTTCATAAACAAGTTCAAGGTGACAGGATTGAATAGCAAACCACATTAAGCACAATTTAAAGTAAGCATGATTCAGAATTAGCGTAAAGGGGGTTTTAGCCATGAGTCTTACCATGGAAGTCTAGAAGAGTCATAATCAGGAAAATAGGTGGGACAATTTTACAAGAAAAACTTTAACATGAGAGCCTAATGAAGACATGATCACAACTAGCTTGCAGCCAAATGGACTAACAAACAGACTAATGGGCATGGTCCCAAATAGTTAGCAAGCATCTATTCAGTTTTAACATGAGAAAGTTAACATGTAGAGTGTCTAGGCAAATATAAGTCATAACACAAAGGTTCTAAATCTTAAAAGCAATGTAAAAACTCATGGCAGATGAAAATAGGCCAACTTCCAGGTTAACATGGCAAACGTGCATCACATGAAGAAGGTCAGGACTCATTCTAGTTGACTACACATTAGGAAGAATAGGCTAAATGTATATTGGAACTCATCCTATGAGTCTTAAGCAACCAGTGAGCACATAATGATAACACAACATCAAAGTTCACAAATAGCAGGGAAACAAGTTTTGCCTGGGAATTGAAACAATACTGGCATATGGAATTCACATGATCACAGATTGATTTCAGAAAAGTAGCAGGTTGTATATGAAGGACTTAGAAGTACATTCGAACAAATTCAGGACATGAATTAGTTTCTTAGGAGTTCCAATATAGGAATCCAAAGCAAGGCATGAAGATGGATAAGCAACAAATATAGGAAACTCATGTATACATAAACATAATAGACTAAGCAGGTTCAAGATGATCACAAGTCACACATAATGAGCAAATTTCAAAGCTTAGGATTTAGACAGGTTTGGATGCTAGAAAATACAGGACGACAGACCAACTTCAAGGCGGATAGGATTGCAAACAAAGATAACACAACACAGAATCATATTGATTCACAAAAATTCAAACAACATGGATATACAGAGCATGAACACAAGTAAAAGAGAATAGAATTGCAAGAGTCAAGGTACTCACTAGTTTGCAAGTTAACGAGCAATTAAAGGAGAAAATTAAGTGCCAACGGCAGTTCAACTAGCATTAGTACAGAGAGAACAACATGACTCCTAAAATCTTAGTGCGTCAAAGTTCCCAAGGGTTTCGAGTAAACCCCGGGCAGTGCTCGCACTGAGAAAGATAAGCAATTAAATTTTGGTGGCCTTGGCTTCCAGCCGGCCAAGGTCTCAAATTCAGAGTAGTAGAATGAGTGAGAGTGAAAGAGTAATAGCAGTAGATTCATCTATGTTTTAGGGGAATTGGGGGTTTATATAGTAGTAAAACTTAAACAAACAAACAAACAAGGAAAGACAACTAATAAAGCATAATAAAGGAAAGACTAGCATGGAAAATCCATTTAGAATCTGGATTAGGAGCAGAATCGGAAAAACCCTAGTTGAATTGGATTTAGGGAAAATCGTCCACAAGAGGAAATATGCCATAATCAAGAGGAGATTTTCTATTTCTGAGCGTATAGATCCATAATCGTACCCAAATCCACAAAGTCAAGACTGTATCTAGGAGAATCGGCCTTCCCACAAGTGAAGCGATAACGAAAGTTACCGTAACTGAGCGAGATGAACAAAGATGGTAAGTAAATAATGAAGGAATCCCATTATCAATGAGATTAGGAGTGGAATTGAAGGGGGAGGCAGCTAGGGTTCTTCAGAAAGGGGGAAGGTTCAAGAGGATTTGGGGGCCGCGGACGGGTGCAAAATGGGGCTAGGGTTTGGGTACGGGCTTATAAGTAAAGGGAGGGATTTGTCGTGGGACGTTGATAATTTGAGATCAACAGCCAAGATTAAAAGGGAAGGCGGGGCGGTTTTAAGGTCGGGTTGCAACCATGTTAAATTAAAGGGGTCGTTTGGTTGGGACTAGGGGAGTTGGGACCGGGGTTCTGAGCATTTGGGCCATTAAACTGGTCCGGAATTGGCCTAATATGGGCAAAAAAATTTAAATAAAGAACTTAAAGAAAAGAATAAATTAATAAAATAGTTAATTAAGTATAAAATATTATTCAATCAAGTAAGTATCGTAAAAATAAAAGCTGAAGATTATAAAAATATAAAAAAGTTATTTTAACCCTAAATAAATAGTAAATGCAATTAGTTGTAAAGTATATGCCATTATTGTAAGAAAAATATATACATAGTATAAAAATGAAAATGTAATTATATAAATGGAATAAAATATTATAAAATGTGTATATGGGTATAATGATTGATTTAAATTCCTAAAAAGTAATTTGTGGAGTATTTAGTAAATATTTGAATAATAAAAAAATGCAAGAAATTGATTTTAAAAGCTTTAAAATTATAGAAATCATTTATATGACCCCTATAATTTGGTAATAGGGCAAAATGATATTTGAAAATATATGAATTATTTTATAAAGTATGAGGGCAAATTGGGTATCAACATTCATAGCAGCTGGTGTACCGGTGCTGCAGTTATTGCAAATGCGAGCATCGGTTCGCATTTGCGAATGAACATCGGATTTGCAAGGGGGTTGGGAAAGGCAGGCTTCACATTTACAAAGCCATCATCACAAATACGAAGATGGGTCTGGGGCTGGGTAGGTCGCGTTTGCGACCATGTGGTCTCTTTTGGGAACAGGGGGCTGGCAGCTAAGACTTTGCTTTTGCAAAGCCAGAGTTGCTTTTGCGACATTTCTGAGCACATCAGGGACCACATTAGCGACTCTTTTTCTGCATTTGCGAAACCTAGGTCACATTTGTGATATCCGCAGCTGAATAAAAAAATGATATTTCGGACATAATATCATTTCATCAAGTTTTTGAGCCATAGACTTAGTGGGAGGAAATTTTAGGAGAAGATTTTAATACAAAGCTATTGGTAAGTGATTTTGACTGTATAAAGTGATTGTTTATGATTTTTAGCATCTAAATCATGGGATTTGAAGAGAAATTTTGGGGATTTTTGACTATGTTTTGGAAAATTAAAGTTTGAGTTTTGAGAGTCAAATTAGACTCGGATTTGAAAACCAAACACATATATGAACTCATGGGATTATGGGTTGTCGAGATCTACCCTTCGACTCGAATTTTGACTGGGCGGGCTTGGGGTTGACTTTTGTTGACTTTTTTGAAATTGTATAAAGATCTTAACTTTATTAATCAAAATTGGTTTCTCTTGCGTTAGTTGATACTATTAAGTCGTTTATTATTAGATTTGAGCCGAGCGGAGGTGAATTTTAAAGGAAAAGCATTTTAAGAGTATTGAATTGGCCTATTTGATATAAGTATCTTGCCTAACTTTGTGTGGGGGACTATCCTTCAGGATTTGGTCTAATTGCATTATTTGTACTATATGAAATGACGTGTACAAAAGGTGACGAGTGTGTACACGGGAGTATGTGTGATAATTGACCGGTTAGACCCTTAGGCTATTAATATACCTTGAATCGATGTTGTTGCTATATGAAGCACATTTCATTGTTGATTCACTCCTCGTACCCTTGTGTTATTGTTGTTATTCTTGTACTTATTGTTGTTGAGTCGTGGCTATATATTGTTGTGGCTTTGGTATTGTTGGTTGGGCAATGTTGTGGCATATGTGCATGGGTAGTGCGAGTTGATTGTTATGTTTGTAAATGCGATGCGCATGCAGCAATATAAGGGCTATTTTATTGATACACATGTGGCGAGATAAGGGGGCTTATGCACGTGTTACAAGTAAGGGGAAATACTTCATTGTGATGCACAAGAGGCAAGATAAGGGAGTTTATGTGCGTGAAGTTATATAGAGGAAAGTATTTTAAATGTGAAGCTCCTCCGGCGTCATAAGGGTGATTCGTGATTATGTTACGTGGTGCTTCAAGGTGATTCTTATTGTTATTCTTGTGTTGGGACGAGTTTATGATTTGAACATGCCATAGTTTTCCTTAAAGGATTTCACTTTATTTTTTTTGAGTTCCGGTTAAATTGTCGTGTTATCACATGCCTATTCTTTGTTGCTAATTATTTGGTTATATTTTTTGTTGTTAGTTTTATATTGATATTTAGCACGGGTTATTTGTCTCATAAGTGTCTGGACTTGAACCTCGTCATTACTCCATCGAGGTTAGTCTTAATACTTACTGGTTACCGATTGTGGTGTATTCATACTACGCTTCTGCACATTTTTGTGCATATCCAGGTACCTTAGAGCGTACCCATCGTCAATGAGCTAATTTTGAGTTCTTGTGGAGACTTCAAGGTATACCTGTTGTTCCGCTTGCAGGCCTCGTAGTCACCTTCTATTGTTTTTCATTTCTGCTGTTTATTTTATTTCAGAACAATTTTGTATTTGAGATTTCTAGTGTACTCTCAGTAAAGCTTATGACTTCGTACTACCTGTTTTGGGATGTATGACTATTGATTATTTTTCAACTATGTTACCGGTTTTTATTAAATAGATAAGTTATTTTACCCGGCTAATCTCATAATGTGTTAGGCTTACCTAGCCTTAGAGACTGGATGCCATCACGATCCTTAAAGGTGGGATTTTGGTCAGGACAAACATACCATTCTTATTCTTGATTTCTCATATCGACTTGAATTCAATAATGAGTTGTCTGTTTGGTTTATACTTATGCTTGGACTTGATAAAGCTATGAGAGCTAATACTTTTCTTGATGATTATTATATTGGGGCACACTTGGTGTATGAATTGGAGGTATTTCATGGTAATTCCCATAGTTTGGTTAGCTTTTATGCTTTGTTTTGGTCATGGGTATCATTAGATTTTAGTTCTAAGGGTAGACTTGTCTTGCTTGTTGGCTTGGATGCTCGGATTTATCATAAATTTGTAAACATATGGTTTGCTTGTTGGTTTGATGCAATTGTTTATGCCCAAGTTGAAACTTTACTAATGGAAGCTCTCTTTCTTTTGTGTAAAGGTCCAAATTTGAGGATGAATTTCTTTTAAAGGAGGGAGGATGAGACAATTTAGATAGTCATCAAATACTTTGGATTCTAATTGGAAGCTACTTTCATGACGGAGCGAGCTATATGTGCAATTTCGCCAACAATCAAAGATTACATTACATTTGGTGGCTATACTTGTAATACTTAGCTCCCTCGTATAAATAGCCCGTAAGGTTCTCATTTTCGATTTAGCTTATTTTGATATTGATGAATGTTGAACTCCTTGAGTGAGGGCAAGGATGAATTCTTTGGTTGATTACAAACTTGTTCAGGTGGCTTTTATGTGGATTCTTCCTCTTGAGGGTTATCCTATAGTCTAGGGTTAGTTAGGTTTTAATTGAATCGGTATTTGAAATAGATTTCAAGTGTTCTTTCAATTTCCTAATTAGTTCTTTGTTAAATTCTTTCTTTCTCTCTTTTTTATTTGTGTTCTTGTATTTTTGCTTATGTGTTTATATGATATAAGCATCATCATCATCATCATCATCATCATCATCATCATCATCATCATCATCATCATCATCATCATCATCATCATCATAATAATAATAATAATAATAATAATAATAATAATAATAATAATAATAATAATAATAATAATAATAATAATAATGCAGACAATGAATAAGCCTTTACCAATCAGACTGTAAGTCTGCCAATTTGTTATCCCGCCATAATTTGATAGTTCATGCGTCGGAGGAAGAGTCAGTTCTGACTCCTCATTCGATGGAAAAAGGTTTAGATAAGGCTAGACTCTTTGGTATGGTATTTATTCTGATAAAACAGCTTCGAAAACATCACAAATGGATGGGGTAGGTGGAACTTCATTATGGTTCATAATTTCAGAGCTAACATATATTTCAAGCATGCTTATCACGGTTAAACCCCTATATTTCTTTGGTGATTTAAAAAATCTTACAAACTTTTACTGTTATGAATATTGAACTCCGTGAAACTAGCAACACCTTGTGGAGTAACTGAATATGAAAATCTTCCAGTTATCTTAAGTTTCACCAAATGCCTATTAAGACCTATGTAACGACCCGACCGGTCATTTTGAACTCTAGCATGTCGTTCGGCAGTTCGAGACCTTGAGTAACTTCACTTCATGTATTATGATATTCATGTGTAGTTGGATTAGATTTCGGGAAGATCAGAGATGGTTTGGAAGAATAATTCTCAATTCGGAAGCTTTAAGTTGGAAGAGGTGACCAAGGTTTGACTTTTAGATAAACGACCTCGAATCGGAGTTTTGATGGTTCTGTTAGGTCCGGATAATGATTTTGGACTTAGGCATATGTTCGGATTTGGATTTGGGAGTCCATAGGTTGATAGATGCGTTTTGGCAACGGTTAGAAGATTGAAAGTTGATAGGTTTGACCGAGAGTTGACTTGGTTGATATCGGATCCGAATTATGGTTCTGGGAGTTGGTATAGGTCTATTTTGTCATTTGGGACTTGCATGCAAAAGTTGAGGTCATTCCGTGTTGATTTGGTATGGTTCGACATGACTTTTAGAAGTTTAAAAGTTTATTAGTTCATTAGGCTTGAATTGATGTGCGATTCATGGTTTTGATGTTGTTTGGTAAGATTTGAGGCCTCGAGTAGGTTCGTTCTATGTTTTGGGACTGTTTTGTGTGATTGGGCGGGGTCACGGAGGCCACGTGTGTATTTCAGATGTGTTTGGGTTGTATCACGCTCTTATCTGATGTTTCGGCATCGTTTATTTGGATATAAAGGGTACTATATTGAGCAAAAGACCTTTGATTTGTTATTGGATTGAACGATTAGATTCTTATTGTAATTATGGAACCATAGCAACAAGAATCATCGAATTTTGAGGTCGTATGACAGAGTTATGCCCATTTCCGTGTTGGAAAAGATTGCTGGTTTCTGGTACGAGCTTTGTTCTTCGCGAATGTGAGGGTGGTCCCCCGAACGGGTAGAAGAAAATCTGGGTTGACCGGTCAATGCAAAAATTTGCTCTTCGCCAACACGAAGGTGTCCTGCTAATGCGAAGGTGTCCCGCGAACGCGAAGAACAAAAATCACCTGGGCAGTGGTTTAAACTGAGAATATTAGTATTTTGAGCCTATCTTGAGTTCTAGAGCTCGATTTGAGGTGATTTTTGCGGCGTTGTTCTCATCTCAACAAGGGGTACATATCTTACCTTTATATTGATGTTTTTCCATAATTAGTTTCGTTGATTATTATTTTTTATCCTTCTTTGGATTGTAGAAATTAGGATTTTGAGCCTCAAAGTTGAGAAATGATAAATTCTTGATTTGAGGGTCAATTCATGGACAGAAATTGGATGTTTTCAGGATATAGACTTTATAAGTTATGGGTAAAATTTATTTTTGATAATTTTTGGAATACAGACACGCAGGCCCGAGGGTTGACTTTGTTGACTTTCCGAGCGGAGTTAGGAATTGTTATAACTTGATTAGCTATGAGTGTTGGGGTATATTTTTATTTGTTTGAATGTTGTTTGACTAGTTTTGGATCGATGGGCATCGGTTTGAGGTGTTAGAGAGGCGTTGGAGCCGATTATCGAACTTCGGAGCGAGGTAAGTCTCCTATCAAACCTTTTTGGGGGAATTTACCCTGTAGGTGTTATATTTATTATGTGCTACATGTTGCGGGGGCTAAGCACGTATGAGGTGACGAGTATCTAGCATACTAGAATTCTGACGAGCACAAAACACACAATTAAATTCTGCTCGCTAATCAAATATAGTATAGTATAATATCGTATCCACAAGTATTGGATTTAAATAGTATTCTCATAGATTCTAGCTTGATTGCTATCCAAGATGATTAACAATTGAGATTTCCATGATTTCTAACTAAAATTAACTAAGAGTCTAAAGCTATTGACTAATGACAATCGAAACAAAGATAAGCAAGGAAGTTATCAGTGGGAGAAAATAGGGGTTGATAGGATCGGTGCAAGATAATTATTTTGGATCTAACTCTAGATAATTCACTTCTGCTCAAGTAAGTCTCTCGAACATTATTAGTTCAAACATTCAGCAAAAACTCCTCTCTCGATTAAGTTTTAACCTTACAAACTGAACCAATTTAAGCACGTGAAGATACGCAAGAATGCATAGTGGATTGGTCTTTTTAGGAAAACCTCTTTCGATTATTCTCCGAACTAGGTTTAATCAATTATTCAACTAGCCTCTTTTGATTACTTAGAAGAATCTATGAACTCAACCAACAATATAATGAAAAGATATAACAAGTTATGCCTCTCTCGAGTACATGAACAAGTGAATATAGATGCAACAATTAAATCATCTAAAAACGCTTCAATACATAAAACTTGAGTTATCATACACAAGCAATCATCAATACACCAAATCCATCAAACCCTAATGAGAACTACTCCATAGATATGGAGAAATTCATCACAAATAAAGTTAAAGTAGAGGAAAACATAAATTCGATCCAACTCGGGTCTTCAGTGAGGAAGGAATGATGAAATTCTTGTACTCGTGTTCTTCCAACTCCTCCTTAGCCTCCTTAGGTCGAATATGTGTCAAAAGTACATAAGCTAACGTGTTTTCATGTATTTATACCAAGTAGGATCGGGCCCAGACGGAATCACCTTCTCCTACCCGAAATAGGAAAATAACTCTGTAAAAATTGCACAGGCGCGTCGCATGGCGCGACGCTCCATGCGGGGCATTAGTTGGGAAATCCAAATAGCTAAGTTCTGAAAGACAACAGGGAATTGCACAAGCGCGGCGCCCCACGCGCCACCGCTGCGGCAGTGGGGATTTCTCAGAGTACGAACCAAACTTCGATTTTTGACGTCCAGACTTGGTCCTCGACTCTCGAACACGATCCCGGCTTGATCCTTTGGGATTTTACTTAGACTTCAAAGCTCCAAATCACTCGAATTCATTCCAAAACATCTACACAGCTCGGAATCACTCCTACAAGGCATAAAACACACAATAAGTGCAAAACACTACCAATTAAAGCTTAAACGCGAATAAAGTGCAGTGAATTAATAAGCGACTAAAATAAGCAATTATAGCCTACGATCAAATTCCCGATTATGTCCAGGTAGACTTAGACTCATGCCATGCTTTAATTGTACTATTTGAGTTATTCTTGCATGTTTAAATGCTTTAATTTCCATTTAGCTTGAGACTAGACTCGCGTAGAGTATCAGACTTGCAATTTTATATGCTTGACGAGCTACTTGATTAGCCGTGGAAATTGTACTTTCCTTTACCAATTTCTTCTGCATTGTGCGTATTCGTCCGATAGTTTTTCTTGAATTAACTCACACGTATATTCGTGAGTGGGGTCAGTGACCCGTCAAAGGTTTCATATTCTAATGGGATTGGGCCGTTCATCTCGGCGGTATCATGTAATACACTCTTATGGGATTGGGTCGTTCGCCTCAACGATATCATGTAACACACTCTTCTAGGATCAGGTCGATCGCCTTGGCGGTATCATGTAACACACTCTTATGGGATCAGGCCGTTCACCTCGGCAGAGTAATATATTCTTATGGGATCAAGTCGTTCGCCTCGACAGAGTAACATATTCTTATGTGATCGAGCCATTCGCCTCGGTAGGATTATGTATCACACTCTTATGGGATTGGGTCGTTCGCATCGGCAGTTATATGAAAACACTCTTATGGGATCGGCGACTCGCCTTGGCAGAGTCGTGCAAAATACTTGATAAGGAGTCTGCATACTCGTGAGTTTCCTGACTTAAGATGTGACCGTTGATTTGGTATTAACCATTACGTATTCTATTTGAGGAGGTTTCCGATAATTGAGGACTTTGTGTTCACTATTCAGTTGTAGACCGTATTATTTGCCTATATTTGTTCTCATTGTTTACTTACCATGTTTCATACTTTTCTACCTTATTATATTTGATTTATTGGACCACTAGTAAGTGTCAATGTCGATCTCTCATCACTACCACTTTGGGGTTTAGGCTAGATAGTTACTGGTACGGGTAAATTACGTACTCAGGCTACTCTTCTACAATAAATATGCAGGTACTGAGGCATGTATATTAGGTTTTCATATTGGCGTAGCTGCTGAGGGCACTTTATGGTGAGATGCATTCTACGCTACGATTTGTAGCACATGAAGCCTCCATCTTATTCAGTTATTATATCTTGTCTATTTTATATTCCAAATAGATGTTATGGTAGTGTTGTATAGTTCTAGTAGATGCTCATGCTCTTGTGACGCAGGGTTTTGGGGGTTCCTAGTGGATGTTCATTATTTTATTTCACATTATTATTATCACTTCACAATATGATTTATTTATATTCAGAAATTCGGTAAAGAAAAGCACATGTTTCAATGAGTGCTAGATTTTATTCTATTTACTTAATCAAATTCCTGATATTAAAATATTAAAATGGATAGTTAAGTGGAGGTTCACGTGTTGGCTTGCCAAGCAGCATAGTTGGGTGCCACCACAACCTATTATTAGATTTGGATCGTGACAGCTTGGTATCAGAGCGCTAGGTTCACTTAGGCTTCACGAGTCATGAGCAAGTCGAGTAGAGTCTTGCGGATCGGTACGAAGACGTTTGTACTTATTTTCGAGAGGCTTCAGGGCTATTAGGTAAACTTCCCCTCTTGATTTCCTCCTCATGCGGTTTGATTTCACTGAAGCTTATGTTTTCATTTCTTTCTTACTCATTCTTATATGATGTTGAGCACTCTTTATCAATTGGGCATCGAGGAGTTGTAGTGGTGCTACAGATATGGTGCAGGATGTTTTTCCCTGCGCATTCAGGCGGACTATTATCGACACCTTGTGTGGGGTGTTCTTTCATTTCAGCCCAGTGTTAGCATTTTCTATAGTTTCGACGCTATGCATAGTGTATTATAATGTTCATGCGTTGTTATCGTGCAATGCTGGTGTGAATGGTAGGGTGCATATTTATGTGTCGCGGTAGTAAATGTCCCAAGAGGAGGATTTCTCAGTTCATGGTTTAGAGATTCGGCATTTACTTCCAGTAGAGGAGAGGCGATCAGACTATGATTGTTCAGGCTTTGGTTGATCGAGTAGTGAGATTGGATATTTTCAAAATTGGTGGAATTCTAGTTTGTGATGTGGTGTTGTCGTCCTTGTTTGAACGCATTTAGGATCGTCGGTGTGATGCTCTTCATTTGGTTTACCTTCAGGGCAGGGTGTTGTGAAACGGTACCTAAGAAGCGGGTATTAGAGATGGTGGCGTGTTGCAGCTTTAGGGTCAAATCGGTGTTTCTAGTGTTGATGTCTCAATAAAGATGATCTTTATGGAGGCTTAGAGTTGGTGGAAATTCATCAGTTTGGATGCTATAAAGATGGATTATGATTTGAGGCAATATTTTAGTAGCGAAGGATGAGGAATGACATGGAGGGTTATGTATCGCGGTATTATAATACACGTGGTTATGGATTTGCCATTGGAGGATGTCGGTATGAGGTTATCCAAGTTGGCTATCTCCTGTCAGAAGGTTAGGGGTTGCCTGATGAAGTTCCTATAAAGAGTTCTACGTTCAACCGAATGGGATGCATGTACTGCGATGTGAGCTTGGATCACTTGAAGATGATGGTACGACTATCAGGAGGTCGAGTGTGTGATTGTGGCTGGTAATTCGGGATGTGTTATGATTAGTGCAACAAGAACTTATGAGAAATTTGACTGAGCAACAGTGCGAGATCATGGTAACTGAGGAGGAGGAGTCATTATGGGTTTTGGATTTATGTGATTGTGGCATAAAGATAAATGGGGGAGCCTACCGTCTATGATTAGGTCATGCGGTGATGTGCGTTTGCATTTTCAGGTTATCGGTACGTTGGTGGATTAGTTATTAATAAGGCAAGAAAACATCAGGGGTAATTTGAGTAGGGTGTTTGATGCATGCGATATACAAGGGAAAGTATTCATCCGGTTGCTTCATTGGAATGCTCATGTGCTAATGGAGCACTAGTGGTTTGGTTAAATAATCAGGATTGGACTAGAGCGGACAACTCTCAATAGTGGTTCTAATGGATTCGAGATTTTAGGCGTGGTGCTTAAGGATTTTCAGGTTTGTTATGTGGCTGAGGATTGGATTTTGCAGTAGAGTGTGAAGGGTACTTAGAGAATTTCTATGTTTTCAACGGGTCTGTAGTGCAGTGTTAGAAAAATGGAAGAAATAGTTTCGGATTCGCAAAAGATCCAATTAGCGTAGGTGTATCGGTTGGAGTTACCATAGACTACATGAGGAAGTTATTGCTTATGGGTATTAAAAATGACGTGGTCTCGTGAATTGGGTCACCCTGGACTAGTGTTGATTGAGATCTGTTATGTGATTGATTCTGAAGTCAAGTCAAGAAGAAACTGGAAGAAGCTGAGTCAGCCTAGTAATGGTTTGGATCCGCATGGTTAAGGAAATGATCGGTTCTTTCGGTGTAGTAAGGCAATACAGGTGTTTCGTGGCTGTACGTGTGGGCTTTACAACCTCCTTAATTTGATTGATTTGGAGGTATTTGATTATGATGGTTTTGATTATGTGTAAATGGGTTCTGGAAGAGTTATGGCAGTTTAGAACACGACTTGAGTTCTATGTCTTTTGTGGCTATGGGAAGTTGGATGTGTGTTGCCATTTTTTTTCTAAAATGAGTTAAGTGAAAGGTTCTTGCCGATGAAATGCTTATTCTACCAATGGTTTAGGAGTTATGATGAAATTCTTGTACTGTCACGTAGCAACATGATAGGTGCAGTGAGCTGTACGGAATTGGAATTTGAGGATCCAGGTTGCGATTCAATTTTGACAGGAATGTCACAAGCTCAGAAGAGCGGGGGAGAGATTTTAGATGTTCAGAGTATTCTTGCGTTATTTTTTTGTCACTTGAGAATGGTGTTCTATGGAAGAGGCATTGTGTATTGATTTATCGATTCTTGATTTGCATTACATTAATAGTATGGTTGGTGGCCACGAATGTGCAGATTTTGCTACCTGGTGAGGAAGGTCGTGACAATGTCTCCCGCAGGATGATAGTATAAGTGTGACGTGTCATCCATTTATGTGGTAGAGATTGAAATCAGGTATGGAGATTCTAATACTATCCCTGATGGGAGAGTTTATGTCTGAAAGACGCTCTATTTCTTTAGTTGCGGACGATGGGAGTTGGTTCTGGATTGGACGGTAGATCGTATGTGCCATGTATAGGGTCATTCTGGATCTTTGGAAGGTTATTAACCCATTTGAGATGATCAGAATCGGCTTGAGGTCCGTTGGTAGGCCTAATGTGAATGCATATTTTATACCAGATCAAATATGCTTATTCGGCATAGCATCGCTTATGGATGGGTCTTTGGGCATGGTGGATGATATTCTGCCTTCATCTATTTCAGGTGCTACTCTTTTAGCCATATGGGTTGTGAGACGGCTTGATTATTCACATGTGTTGTGATCCTGTGTAGCTTGTGGTATTATGTGAGCGAGATGGCTCTCGAGATGCAAGTCGCCTTAGTCGTGCTTGGCATTTCATAGGGCATGGTGCTACCTGTCTTCCTAGTGTTGTGTTTATGCATTTGGCGTGCTATTGGTCGATATTCGGGTATTTTGTGGGTATGAGCATTTTGGCTCGATGGGTATTTCCTTATTGATTATTATGCGTGGATCGGGTGGCACGCCGCCACGGGTATGATGTTTAGATCAGGATGTAGGCCGCAACAGTGAGGTGTTGAGGACAGATCTTTATACTTTTTGTGTGTTTTGTTTTTCATCTCTGAGATAGGTTCATAGCATTGGTTTGGTTGTTTTTATTCGTTGCATAGGCGGGATAGTCTTATATTTAGGTTCGTTATTCCTCATTGGTCATATTTGAGTTGTGGCTTGGTGGCACATTGATGGCGTCGTATGATATTTTAGACGATGTTTGAGGTGGATTACTGCCCGAGCAGCTTGTATTGGGTGAGACGAGGTTGTTGGACCTGAAATTAGTACAATCAGATTTATATAATGTATATTAGAGGAAAAATATCACTAATCAATTCAGAATGAGGCAATGGTTCTCGCCAAGTGGAGAGACTCCATGAGTTATTGATTGGCAGGTAGTTACGAGTTTTTACACATCTCTTTCATGATTGCAGTATTCCGAGGGTTGGAACATGGCTTATATTCATTATGAGGTATATTTACGGGCATCGGCTTCGTGAATTTGCAGCTATTATGGTTCGAGGATGTTATTATGAGCATACAAACTATGCTGTGCATTGTGTGAATTTAGCATGGGTGCATGATTATGTTTTGGTACATCGTGTTAAGATTTATACGGCGTGCATATGTTAGAATCAGACCTAGTAGGGAATTCTAGATGTTAGAATTTAGTTCTAAGGCTTGTGGGATAAGGTAGCAAGAAGGATATTCAGTCTGGCTTGAGCTAATGTGCTCATATGGTTTGTGGTGGCACGGGTAGGTGCACGAGGTGTTAAATAGTGATTTTGGGCAACTCTGGAATGGTTCTTGGCATGTTCGAGGATGAATGTATGTTTAAGTAGGGGAGAATGTAACGATTCGGTCGGTCATTTTGAACTCTAGCATGTTGTTCGGCAATTCGAGACCTTGAGTAGCTTCACTTCATGTATTATGACTTGCACGTGTAGTCGGATTAGATTTTTTAGGAAGATTAGAGTTGGTTTGGAAGAATAATTCTCAGTTTGGAAGCTTTAAGTTGGAAGAGTTTACCAAGGTTTGACTTTTGGTAACGACCTCAAATCGGAGTTTGATGGTTCTGTTAGGTCTGGATGATGATTTTGGACTTAGGCGTATGTCCAGAATTTTTTTTTGTGGGTAAATATAGTTTTTATTAATTAGCAAAATATTACAGGAACGGAGGGGGACATGAACCTTACCTTCCCAAAAAAGTACACGTACCTTGTCTTCCTAAAGCGTTGACTAAAAGTACCTATGTAATAGTAAGTGGTTAGATGGTGTGCATGTTTGATCATCCATAATTGGTGATCAAATGTACCTAAGTGGCTAGGGCGCGTCAGACCTATAGTGATGTAATGACTATCTATCTTATAATATTGATAGATAGTCATATGTACAAAACCAATGAGAAGTAAATCTAGGTCGACTGTACAAAATACATATGTTCCTAATTCTACTAATTGAGTGAAAAGTAGATTTCTTGTCCCATTGAAACTACTTATGGCATAAGATTGGAGTTCTCTGAGAAGTATGTCATATGGCATGGAAAAGTGCTCTTCCCCTTTGTTTTGACACAGTTGAAGATACTTTAGGTTAATTTGACACTTTTTGGAAAAAGTTAGAAGATTGAAAGTTTAGAAGGTTGATAGGTTTCACTAAGAGTTGACTTGGTTGATATCGGATCCGGATTATGGTTTCGGAAGTTGGTATAGGTCTGTTGTGTCATTTGGGACTTTCAAGCAAAAGTTAAGGTCATTCCGGGTTGATTTGGTATTGTTCGAATGAGTTTTAGAAGTTTAAAAGTTTATTAGTTCATTAGGCTTGAATTGATATGCGATTCATGATTTTGTTGTTTTTTGGCGTGATTTGAGGCTTCGAGTAGGTTCGTGTTATGTTTTGGGACTGTTTTGTGTGATTAGGCGGGGCAATAGGGGCCTCGAGTGTGTTTCAGATGTGTTTGGGATGTGTCACGCTCTTATTTGATGTTTAAGTGTCGTTTCTTTAGGTATAAAGGGTACTATATTGAGCAAACGACCTTTGATTTTTTATTATATTGAACTATTAGATCGTATCGTAATTACGGAACCATAGCAACAAGAATCGTCGAATTTTGAGGTCGTATGAGAGAGTTATGACCATTTTCGTGTTGGAAAAGATTGTTAGTTTTTGGTGCGAGCTTTGTTCTTCACGAATGTGAGGATGGTCACCCGAACGCGAAGAAAAAAATCTGGGTTGACCAGTCAACGCGAAAATTTGCTCTTCTTGAATGCGAAGGTGTCCCGTGTATGTGAAGAACAAAAATCACCTGGGCAGTGTTTTAAAGCGAGAATTTCGATATTTTGAGCATATCTTGAGTTCTAAAGCTCCGTTTGAGGTCATTTTTACGGCATTGTTCTCGTCTAAACAAGGGGGTAAATATCTAACCTTTATTTTGATGTTTTCCCATGTTATTTTTGTTGATTATTATTTTTAGTCTTTAGATTGTAGAAATTAGGATTTTGAGCCCCAAAGTTGAGAAATGATAAATCCTTGATTTGAGGGTCAATTCATGGACGAAATTAGATGATTTTCTGAATATAGACTATATAAGTTATGGTAATATTTATTTTTGATAATTTTTGAAATTCGGACACACGGACCCAAGGGTACTTTGTTGACTTTCCAATTGGAGTTGGAAATTGTTATAAATTGAATACTTATGAGTGTTGGGTTATATTTTTATTGGTTTGCATGTTGTTTGACTAGTTTCGGATCGATGGGCATCGGTTTAGGGTGATAGAGAAGTGTTGGAGCCGGTTATAGAATTTCGAAGCGAGGTAAGTCTCCTGTCTAACCTTTTATAGGGAATTTACCTCGTAGGTGTTATATTTATTATGTGCTACATATTGTGGAAACTACGCACATATGAGGTAACGAGTGTCCGTATGTATACTAGAATTCCTTATTATGTATGGGTAGACTTAGGCTCACACTATGCTTTAATTGTACTATTTGAGTTATTCTTGCATGTTTAAATGCTTTAATTTTCATTTAGCCTGAGACTAGACGCGTAGAGTATTCGACTTGCTATTTTAGATACTTGGCTACTTGATTAGGCGTGGAAATTGTACTTTCCTTTACGGATTTCTTATGCGTTATGCGTATTTGTCTGATTTTTCTTGAATTTTATAACTCACCTGTATATTCGTGAATGGGGTCAGTGACTCGTCAAAGTTTCGTACTCTAATGGGATTGGGTCGTTCGTCTCGGCGGTATTATGTAACACACTCTTATGGGATCGGGTCATTCGCCTCGCGGTATCATGTAATACATTCTTATGGGATTGGTCCGTTCGCCTCAGCGGTATCATGTAACACACTTTTATAGGATCGAGCCGTTCGACTCGGCAGAGTAGCATATTCTTATGGGATCGGGTCATTCGCCTTGGTAGAGTAACATATTCTTATGAAATCGAGCCTTCGCCTTGGCAGGATTATGTGTCACACTCTTATAGGATCGGCTCGTTCGCTTCGGCAGTTCTATGAAACACTCTTATGGGATCAGACCGTTCGCCTCGGAAAAATCGTGCGAAATACTTGATAAGGAGTCTGTGTACTTGTGAGTTTCCTCACTTGAGATGTGACTGTTGATTTGGTATTGACCATTACATATTCCATTTGAAAGGTTTCCGATAATTGAGGACTTTGTGTTCAATGTTCAGTTGTAGACCGTATTATTTGCCTATATCTATTCTCGTTGTTTACTTACCATGTTTCATACTTGTCTACCTTATTATATTTAATTTATTGGACCACTAGTAAGGTGTCAATGTCGATCCCTCGTCACTACTAATTTGGGGCTAGGATGTTGATTTACGTACTCACGCTACACTTCTGCACTCAATGTGCAGGTATTGAGGCATGTACATTAGTTGGTCATCTTGGCGCAGCTGCTGAGGGGACTTTATGGTGAGTTGCATTCAATGCTACGATTCGCATCACACGGAGTCTCCATCTTATTCAGTTTTATATCTTGTCTATTTTATATTCCAGACAGATGTTGTGGTAGTGTTGTATAGTTCTAGTAGATGCTCATGCTCTTGTGACACCGAATTTGAAGGTTCCTAGCGGTTGTTCATTATTTTATTTCACGTTATTATTATTAATTCACTTTATGATTTATTTATAGTCGAAAATTCGGTAAAGAAAAGCACATGTTTCTATGAGTGCTAGATTTTATTCTATTTACTTAATGAAATTCCGGAGTTTAAATTTTTTAAATGAATAGTTAAGTGGAGGTTCACGCGTTTGGTTTGTCTAGCAGCATAGTTGAACGCCATCATGACTTATTATTAGATTTGGATCGTGACATTTTTTTAAATAAAAAAAATATCAATGTGTGGTACTCCAACACAATCTCACTGCTCTAATATAATGTAACCATAATTCGTCGCTCATTCATCATTGTTGAAAGGCTAAAAAAAAAAGAAATGTATTAACGACCCTTTTAAGTTGTCTCCGGATAGAGACCTCAATTGAGCTCAATTTTAATTATACACTTCAGGCCTTTAATAATGTAGGTCTAACTAAGGCTGTGGCCCACGGTGGGCCTGGCCCGGGACCGCCCCGGGACCGCGGGCCTGGCGGGCCTGGCGGGCCTAGCGGGCCGGGCCCTAGCGGTCCTGGGCCTCTAGCGGTCCTAGGC
>MCJB01038645.1:0-59359 GCA_002018475.1 Nicotiana obtusifolia
AAGGTGAGGAAAAGTTTGGAGGATGCTTATGAAAAGGTAGCGGTCAAGAAGAATAAAGGAAGGAAAAAGCTGGACTTAAAGAAAGGTGACTGGTTTTGGGTGCACTTCCGAAAGGAAAGATTTCCGAACCATAGGAAAGGAAAGTTAGCTCCGCGGGGAGATGGACCATGTCAAATGTCGCAAAATATCAATAACAACTCTTATGTTATGGACTTGTCTAGTAGCATTGCTTTCGGACATGACGGTGCTTTGATTTCGAGGATGAAATCCTCTCAAGAGGGGGAGAATGATGCAAATAAATTTGATCAAGTGTTGTCAATGCCATCTATGAACAAGACAAGAAAAGGCGTTGGTTAGCCTTGGAGAAGATCCAAGCGTCCATAAATCTTGCTATGGACGAATCTTATGTTGAAGATGTATATTTGTGTTTATGTTGTATTATTATGTAGTTATTGAAGACATTAATTCTTATTTGTTTGGTCCTGCGTGACTATTCTTTAAATTAGCCAAATTGTGGCCTTTTTGTTAATTAGTTGTTTCCTAGTTGATTTAGGTTAACTAGTTATTCTTTTCCTAGTTGATTTAGGTAAAGGCTCATTCTATATAAGCCTAAACACTTCATTATTTTGATATCTTTTGACATTATTATCAATCAAAACCCGGCAGCACATTGCTCCCAAAATCGTGTGAATTAACTTGTCCAATTTTGGTGTGATTCAAAATTGAACTTGTTCCTTTGTTTGATCGAACAGTTTGCAAGACCATTGTTGTCTTGAGGGTTGTTCGTATAGTATAGGTACTCCGTGACTTCATCAAGAAGGTAAGTAGACTAGTTCCTACTTGTTGTCTTGATAGTTCATTGAGCGTCTTGCTTCTATCTTTTTGTTTTCTTATTTCCGCGTTTAATATTGCATCACAAATGCCTTGATTGGCATAATTGGGAACCTGATCAAACAAAAGCTCATAAGGGGTCTTCATTTTAATAACTTTGGATGGAAATATATTGATTAAGAAAGTGGCTGTTAACAAACAATCTCCTCAATATTGAGTAGGCAAATTAGACTGAAATATCAAGGCTCTACATGTTTCAAGGAGATGCCTGTGTTTCCTCTCAACAACACCATTTTGTTGTGGAGAGGAGACACACGTGGTCTGATGGATAATGATGCCTTGGGAGGCAAAAAACTAAGATGTAGTGTGACTGCTACCCAACTCAAGGGCATTATATGATCTGATCACCTTTACCTTAGTGTTAAATTGTCTTTCAATCACGACTAAAAATTATTTGAGAACTAGGAAAGCATTGGATTTAGTGCTGAGAAGGAAAGTCCATGTCCCTCTACTATAATCATCAACAATAGTGAGAAAGTATTTACACCCATCATAAGTTTGAGTTTTGTAAGGTCCCTATGTGTCTATATATATGAGAGCAAATATATGCTTAAAAGAGATAGTACTAGAAGGAAAAGGTAGTTTTGCCTGTCGAGCTTTTGCACAAACATCACAAGGATAAATAGAGAAATCTATAGAAGTAAAGAGATAGAAAGAATACATTTCATATTTGAAAATGGCATTTGGCCCAGTCTATGGTGCCAAAGTCTTACATTAGAAGAAACAGCCCCTAAACATAAAGTAGAAGAAGAACTCAGTGCAGTAGCACTTTGATTACAAATAGAATGGGTAATAGCCTTGATCAAACGGGAAATAACTACTCTAGGCTTGACTTGACTTGGAAGAGCAGAGTTCAAAACATAGATCCCTTGACTGATTTTACCAAGCACCACTGGCCTCTTCAGTGAAGGGGCCTGCAAAGTAGCACCAAAGGAAGAAAATATTAGGATGGATTGGAATTGTACACATAATTTGTGCACAGACAACAAGTTGTAGTTAAAGATAGGAACAAACAAGAAATGGCTAAGAGTAAAACCAGGCAAAATAGTAACAGATCCTGATTTAAATACCAACACCCTGGCTGAGTTAGGTAAGGTGACATATACAAGTTTAGGAAAAAGCTGCACATTAAGTAGGAGCTAAATTGGAAATCATGTGTTCTGAAGCTCCTGAGTCTAGGATCCAGGAAATTGAATTTAAAGAAACACTGATAAAGATTTTAGGGAAGGAAAAGGAAAAGAGATACCAGCACAATTTGCAGAAATTGTGTCATCAGTGGGCTGATCTGTCTGAGTACCAAGCTTGACAGTCTGAAGGAGCTAGTATAGACTATGAAATTGATCTTGGGTCATTGGTTGTAATCCTGAGGTGATAGATGGGGATCTTGATTCCTCAACTGAGACAACT
This sequence comes from Nicotiana obtusifolia, assembly GCA_002018475.1. Classification (NCBI taxonomy): domain Eukaryota; kingdom Viridiplantae; phylum Streptophyta; class Magnoliopsida; order Solanales; family Solanaceae; genus Nicotiana; species Nicotiana obtusifolia. The sequence continues at coordinate 2,299 of MCJB01038645.1, forward strand.
GCATTGCTTCTAGGGCTAGAAAACTTCTTGGACTTGGTGAATTTGAAATCAGTTGGAAACCCAATCAACCTATAACAGTTCTATATGTTGTAATTTTGTTTCTTGCAATAAGCACAAAATTGATTCCCCTTCTTTGCTTTTGTGTTTGGCTTCTTATCTGGTGAGTATATGCGACCAACTCCATAAGGCTATTGAGATGCAACAAAAGCACTCTGAGAAGGAACATGCTGAGAGATCTGCACTTCCCTTTGTTTCTCATCCCTGATCAATAGAGAATAAGCATGGTTGGCTGAAGGTAATGGAGACAGCATAAGCAAGCTGCTCCTAGCCGCAGCATAGGCATCATTGAGCCCCATGAGAAATTGGATAAGTCTCCCATCTTGTTGAGACTTGTAGTGTTTCTCCTTTCCTCCACATGAACAATCACAAGTACAATGTTGTGTAATGTCCAAGCTGTCTAACTCATCCCAAAGTCGTTTCAGTTTAGTATAGTACCCAAAATTGTCATGTTTACTTGTGCTAACTCTGTGATTTCTTTTTGCAGTTGATAGAGCTAAAGGCCATTGCTTTTCCCAAAACGCTCCTCAAGCTCATTCCAATTGTCCCTTGCAATTTTGGAATAAAGAACACTCTCTGCTATTTCTTTAGAGAGAGAGTTCAAAACCCAAGAAATGACCATGTCCTTACACCTTGTCCATGGTTTAAAAGAATCTGATAAGATTTTGGGTTGAAGAAAAGAACCATCAATAAACCCAAGCTTGTTTTTGGCTGACAAGTCAATGAGAATGCCCCTACGCCACCCACCATATCCCTTTCCATCAAAAATCAAGCTGACAAGCACCATCCCATGAGAGTCTGATGGGCGGAGATAGAAAGGGTGAGATGAATCGAGCATGACTGTTGCTGCAGAATAATCAGCAACCTGTGTCACCTGAGGAGTACGAGTTACAGAAGCAGAAGCATCTTCAACTGTATCCCCCTTGGTGAATGATGAAGCTGATGAAGAAGAAGGCTAAAAAAAATGAAGCCAAATGATTAAACCTTAAAGCTCTGATACCATATTGGAAAGCATGATGAAAAAGAATAGAAAATGAATTATTCTCTGTACAGCCCGTGTCTTTATACAACTAGAAAGAAATCTATGTATAACCACCTATGATACATGTCCCTATACTATTGGTAAAAGAATAACTAACTATGAGATAAATACAAGAATAAGAAAAACTCTATTTACAATTAAATCTATAAAGATTCTTCTAGTAGTATTCAGAAAGGCCAAGTGAAGGTCTGGGCCCAAGTGTAAGTCCAAATGCAATCCACTTCATTATAGGCCCAATATCAAATATCCAACTTAGAGCATGATATTGGAGCCTTGTTCAGACACAACCTCGAAGACTTCGACAAAGCTTGTTCCTTATCTTTGAACCTTAGCATCTTTAGGTCATTGTCTTTAGCCAACTTTCTCTTCTGCAAATCACCATTATCATCTGAGAAAGTCGAAATCCTTGTTCCAACACAACGCATATTTTCTTTTTGCAATGGTGGTGTTCCTGTCATTTGTGAGTATCTACTATCTACTTGATCATGTCAGTTTGTTATAACTGTTTGTGCATCTTAATCAATCTATTAAGTATCTACTATTTTCTACAAATACAAATATTGATCAATTTGCGAACCAAGATTTTGGCAAATGAGATTGTGAACCTCAATTGCCTTATTAATCTACTTGATATTCGATATCTTGCACTCATAAATCGAGTTATATTTACAGTAACCACGTAATACATTTCATAACACTTCTCAACCGGCGTTACAACTTATCAGATTTCGCTTGTAACGACCAGATAAAAGAAAAAGAAAAAGGAAAGAAAGTGAAACCTTGCACGGTTTTGATTTTATTATATGATGTCAAGGAAGAAATTGAGAGAAAACGGCCAATTGAACTTTCCACTTACATTCTGGCACACCAGTACAGAAAAAGCTTCTAACTGTTACTTCCGAAGTGATATCATGTCTTTTATCTTTTTCTTATTGCTTGCATTCTTCTTTCAATTTTTGCATACTTTCTGTTATTTTCAGATGTTGAATGGATAAACGAATCTGATCACTTAAGATATCATGAGTTGAGTGGAAGAGAAAGCTGAAGGGGCCATTTGAGGATAAAACCAAAAATAAAGAAACAGATACTTAGTCAATGATAAGAAGACTACAATTATATCTTTCAACTCCATAAACTCTAGTCAATTCAAACAGTGCCTCTTGTTACATCTCTTGATTTTCTGTTTGTCTTGAGGTGATGAGAAATTGATTTAATTTTGTCAATATGTATGCCTTCGATCACATCATGTAAAAGTTAATAAGTCCATATTTTTAGCTAAAGAAAATGTATTAATCATTTATCAGTCAGACATACCATATCCACAAATTGGCATGTCATTTAGCTATAGGCAGATATCATTCAGTATGTCATGGGTATATATGCATAGATATTCCCTGCTCAATTATGTCTTGAAGGATGTAACATATATGTTTGTACTTTCGCTTTATTGTTTTTCCTCTAGTTAAATGTAATGTATATTAAGATCTCGTGGGACAGCAATTTGAACAAATAATAATAAGAATAACAACGATAATAATATTATAAATATTAATATTAATATTGGGTAAGGGTAGATTTACATGCTTTTTAATCTTTTGAGTTGATCCTTTACCTTTGATCCCATTAGACTTTATCAAGGTTACTAATAAAAGATTTAAATGTAACCTACTTCCATCATTTATTTCAATCCTCATTATACACACTAGAACTTTGATAATGATATGTCTTTTATTATAATAAAAATTGACTTGATTATGTTTGGACTTGAATTTCACTTATAAAAAATAGTCAAAGTTTTGTGAGTTGAAACCATTATTATTCCTTTAAATATTACTCGAATCGGTCTTTTCAGCATCAATATTCAAGTTGAAGTTGAAATGACGAATCAGACTTAACACAACACTTATTTGAATTAATTTTTTTAAGTATTTCAAAACAATACTTATGTCCAAACGGCTTTGTTTGGACGAAAATACATGGAAAAGATGTTTGTAAAAATTGAAGATTCGTGAGCGAAAACTAGCATTTCACTTGAAATACACAACTAAACCCACTGTTTTGATATTTCACATGAAGTTCACTATTTGCAAATATGACCAAACTAGTTTGCAAATAGTGAATTAGTTCAGTATTGATATTGAAAAACAAAAGTCGTGCCCAAAAATGTCTTTGAAATGGATCCCAGTAAGGGCTCAAAATATACTGTGATGATTCGACTTTGTATTTCAATGGAGAATTTCTCAAGAATCATCAAATAGGGACAAAGGGTTTAAGCGGATGAATTTAAAATACAGTGGATCCAATACTTGCTGAGGTTTCTAACGAAATGGTGCCAATGGAGGTTTAACTAATCAAGGTTTCTTAATTATGTTAATATTGCCTTTTAGCCTTCCAGCATATACATTATTCTTGCAAAAGCAGCAACATTATAGAAATATATACAAATGGTACATTTATTTAGCTAACTTTGGACAAACAAGTTTGTAAACTCTTCTTCATTTCGTTAAAAATGGTGATTTATTGTACAAAGTAATAGTCTTTCATCCAGATAAAAAATATGTATAGAACCATTATGTTCTGCAGCTCCCTCTTTTACGCCCAGAAGGTTATTATTTATTTGTTTGTCTTAATATGATTTTAGGACATATTAAGAAAATTGAAAGGTGCACTACCTTCTAATAAGTGAATGTCCTTTTATTGGCACTTGTATATGTCATAGAGTCATGCTACAACAAATTTGTAATAGTAGTCGATTTCCATAATTGGATGCATAACCCAGCCTACTAATTGGGTGGAAATGGAGACTGACATCTCTTTAGCCCATTTAAAACTGGGGCTTTTTCACTCGGCCCAAATCAGTCATTGGCCTCATGGGTTGGGATGAGCTGGTCCATGGACTAAAACATTGAAGAACACCGTGAAAAATTAAAAATAGCCAGATTTGCAATTGGTAAATTTTACCTCTTATAACAAACTATTACATCCTATTTATTACGAACCAAAATAATTTTATAATATTATTACTTATAGCTACCTTTTCTATTTTATAACAAAGTAGGTATTTATTTATACCTACCATTGAGTCATGAAATACGCCAATTATGTTCTTTTTCTCTCTATCAGCAAGATTCTCAATCATCTCTCTTCTCCATCAAATCAGCAAAATCATCAGCGTCATCATCGTGGTCGTCGTCAGAATCGGCGTTGGCGTCAGAATCGTCGATGTCATCATCTACTATTAGCTCATCCTCTTAGGCGAACAGATCTGGTCATGGCTACGCCGAAGAAGATTTGAGGGCGGAATTTTTGTTCGTCTCCATTATTAGTTTTAATACAATGTATACAATATTTTGTTTCGCCAGAAAACGCCATCTCCAGCGAACTTTCTTCTCTTCTTTGCTATTTTAGTCACATATACTGTATTTTATACAAATACACTCAAATACATTGTATTTATGTATAAATACATTATTTTTCGCATGTATTTATGTATTCCAAATGTATGTATTTTTAGAATACAACTGAATATCACTGTGTTTTGTGATTTTTTGTCTGAATACAGTCGAATTGAATACGGTGAATTGAATCCAATGTATAATAGTGAATAGTGAATATCTGTGAATTGTATAAAATGTATACAGTCGAATTGAATAGAACGGTATACACCCTAATTCTTGACTACTTCATTGTATTTACAAATACAGTCACGTGAATAAATGAAATACAGCACATAGCAGTGAAATTAATATAGAATTGATTTTGTTGAGTTAAATTAGGAGTGATACACGCGAATTGATCCTCTTTTCGTTATTAAACAGCAGGATTTTTCTATTTTTTAGAAAATTCCGCTACTGTATTCCTGAATACAGCAATACATTCGTGTAACAACTGAATAGTAGCTATAGTAAGTAATTATGTATATGATAGCTAATAGGAAGTTAATAGCCATTAAAAAATAGTGATTTCTAAAAATTTCTCTCGAAAAATAGCCACTTATTCATGTAAAGATATAATCCGAACAAAAACATCCTTAAAATCCGAAAAAATTCTAGCATAATATGCTTTCGAATTTTTTACATATGACATTCCAGTATAATATGCTAGAATTTCATAATGTGTTGAAGTTCCAACATAATATGCGGGAAGTTTAAATGGAAGAGCTCCATAATCCAATATATTATGCTGAAATTTTTCGCGCTGGAGTTCCAACATAATATGCTGGAAATTTATACGCAGGAGCTCCATAATCCAACATAATATGCTGGAACTTTCCGTATTTCAATAAAATAATAGCTATTTCTCAATGACTTTGCAAACACTGGCTATTTTTTGATTACCAATCCGGAAACTGGCTAGACCGTACTAGTTTCACAAGAAAAACGAGTAAACACATTAACAAAGCATCCCGACATCACTTGATTGTGCGTAATAGTTGCTATCCGTAGTGTTGTGTTGAGCGACTTTTGGTTAGTACTTTTTCGAATCCTATATCCAGATAACTTATCTCCTAATTTTCAAAGATAGTTCGATATAACCACATCGCTTTACCAGGACACTGCCATTCTCCATTAATCACACTCGGAAATCTGAAACTAGTGTTCTTGCTGGGGCAATTCTGCATCTGCATATCATACTAACTCCACAACTGTAAATCAGTCTCTACAATTAATTTTCTGTTCCACAATTCCATGCCACTTGAAGACACTCTAATAACCCAAAGTTTACATTAATTAACTGAGCATTGCCCGCACCTTTGACACCTATTCCCAGGAACTTTCTTCACTTTTGACAACATCCCTAATCGTAGTAGACCTGGCTAGATTAGCACTGATTTTTGTACTTGCGCCTCTATTCAGCTACAACCGGTCCCCATAGGACTCAGTGGCGAAGTCAGAAATTTCATTTAGGGTGTTCAAGCTTGAAATAAGTAAAAGAAGTCCCCGATAAAGGATGTTCAATATATATTATATACCTTTAAAATATAATATTTTACTTCTATATACAGTGTAATTTTTCGACGAAGGGTGGTCAATTGACCACCCTTAGGGCTATGTACCTTCGCCCCTGATAGGACTAGGAGGATATAAAATTTGGGAGTTAAACAAGAATAGCTGAAACTGGAGAGCATTGGTTACACGTCTAGCAAATGAGACAGGCAAAAGGGTGTCTATTTCTTTTCTTTTAGAGATAGAGTCGCTCCCTTCCCTGTAATACCCAGACAGAAGATACAAACACTATCAAAAGCAACATCGTTTTAATATGCATCTGACTTAAGTGAAACATGGAAGACGCAGTGAAAAGAAATCAGAACATCTTCTCCCAGACTATCCACTAGCAAAGATAAAATCGCCCAATACATGCACGGCATCCTAATGATAGAACCACACGTCTCACACCTAAATGACAAATATTGCACAAGATATAGAGATGGCAATGGCGGGACAGTTGCGGTGCGTGTTTAACCTTAACCAGCAAAGACTTTAACCCGTCCCGCCTCGCATAACAAAATTTTCTGTTTTTAATCCGCCCCGCAAAGCAAAAAATTTTCCTTTTTCATTTTTTTTAAAAAGAAAAAATTACCAATGGCCTAGAGCTTCTTTTCTCTTTTTCTTGGCCGTTCCTGTTGTGCTGCTGGATCATGGTCTACTACTAATTACATTGTTAGAAAATATTTTTTAGCATTATACTCCATAAAAGTAGTAATTTAATTAGAGAGTTAATTATATTAATCGGTATTAAATATATCTTTTTAAACTCCTAACCGCCAGAAGCTGGCATCGATATTCTTATGATTAATAATAAGACAATGAATCTCATAAATATCTTTTTTTTGACAAATGAAGTTTGCACAAAGATAAACCTGTCAAAAAAGTGTTGGTCATGCTATGGGTCCTAATAGAATAATTAAAGAAATTTAAAGAAAATAAAAAGGAAGAAAAAGAGCTTGAATGATTTGTAATATCTACGTCAGAGCATAGCTAGAATATGACCTGCAAATTTAAGCTTTAAGGAGCAAGAAAAAGAGGAGACAAATGAACTAACAAATTCTTTTTTGAAAAATGTTAAAGATAAGGAAGGGAATAATTCTAAATGCCAAATACCAACTGAGAAAGTCTTATCAGAAATTTACTTGAACACAAAAGTACAAAACAGTTGATTTTTTTTTTTATGAAGAGGAGTAATGTACGATACATGTATTACTCAAAAGTCAATACTGCCTAACCCGCAATGCCCCGCAGTGGAAGCTTAAACCCACCATGCCCCGCCCCGCGGAAGCTTAAACCCACTGCCCCGCACCCGCACCGTGCCGTTTGCCATCCCTAAAGTAAGAAATGAAGACACAAAGTAAATGATGAATTTGCGGACCGAAGGAGAACCTATGCAGTACATCTCTGAGATGATCACATTGGACTTGTATCAGAAGCTTTTTCAAGGTTCTGACTTCCCAAATCCCACCAAACATTTTCATCCTTCGACTTCCTTTCCCCTGAATTAATTCTTGGACAAGCAAGATGTTATCAGAAGTTTCCCCCTTCAAGGAATAAACCAACCCTAAAAGCGACTCAAACAATTTTAACACGAGTTTTATTATGTAGCAATCACGTAAGTCATAACTCTATATATTCCATTACATAAAGAAACAAGACTAATAAATAGGCAAGTGTACTGAAGAGTTATCATACTTAGGAATGAGAAAAGGATTGTGAACTGTTTCACGGCTATAGAGACAAAGGTTAGCAAATAGGCAATGCACTGAAGAGTTGTCAATACTTAGCAATGAGAATAGGATTGTGAATTCTTTAGTGACTGTAGGAGACAGAGGAATATATATAGAGAGAGAGAGAGTGTGTGTGTGTATATAAAAGTGAACTACGGTGAATTGAAAGCAAAAACACTTATTTGCTTTTATTTTTATTTTTTATGTAGCTTATGGAAGTGTCAAACTGAAGCAAACATGAAAAACGGGTTGGGCATAAAATGGTTCAAGAAAACTACTCATGCTTTTTGCTGAGCATAATGAACATAGAGAGACCAAGTTTCGCTCATGCTTTTTAAACAGCAGGTCTCAATAATTTAAAAGCGGCACACATACATGCCCTAATGCATGAATTTTCAATAAAGATAATCAGAGAATTCTGCTAATGTGTGCCATACACACAGCTATCCTCTGCAATTCATATAACTTCGCACAAGAGCTACAGATGACATTTCAATGTAACAAGCAAAATAGAAAGACAGTGACTATGCTTAGAAGGATCTGAGAGCAAAATCATGAGCACAAGCGAGAACAAGACTATAATACCGCTTCACCGAGTCTCCCAATCCTTCAATTTCTTACCCTTAGGCTTTGCAATAGGAGCATTAACAGCAGCCATTTTCGCATTGTACTTGGCCCGAAGAGTGTCATTGTACGTCCACCTGCACAAAAAGCAATTGTCAATTAATAAGTGCAAACATTGTCACCAGAGCCGTACATAGATAAAGCTGGACACTGAACAAGAAAGCATAAACAATACAATACATTGAAGTTTTTGAAACAGTTTGCATATCTTCCCTTTTCAACTTCGTCTCCAAAAGGAGGACATTCAACTAAGAAATATACACCCACGCATCACCTAACTGAGATAGTGAAAAGTCAAATAAGAGTAGTCCTCCTGTTAGCCAGCAACTAAGAGCATTCAATTGGCTAAGGCAAAAGAGTAGGTATGATTTCATCACAGCAGAATAAGCAGTCTTAGTATTAGACAGAGACTAGCAGGGCTAGATGGGAAGTCTTCAGTGAAAACCGCCAACTTGGTCAAATGAAAATATTAATATACTTCCTCTCAGTTAAAGCATGCCCCCCCAAGCCAGACGTCAAATGGAGGAGACCAGGATGCTAGGCATTTTCTTTCTTCTGGCCTTAGCTGAAATCCAGATGCTCTAAGCTAATATGCTATATTATAGGCTCTAAAGGCATTACTCATCAGAAAAGAGTACTTTTATTTACTTCATAATAAGGTAGTAATTTTACTAATCTATATTATTATAAAAGCATGAATACAATGTCGGTTTACAAAAATAACCTTATAATTTTAAGCATAATAACTCATAATAAAAGGACATAACCGGAATTATAGATATTAGCCTTATAATCCTATTAGTTTTAGAACATAACACTACACGCTAGGAATCCTACATGATTACCTTTAGGAATCCTATTAGTATAATTATTTTCGGGTTGTATAATCCATATAGAATTGAACAAGTAAATATATTTAGTCATGTAATCATATTACTTTTAGAATATACTTCATAAAAATCCCTATTACCAATTTAATTTGATAACGTATTATAATGTTCTATTACTAATTTAATTTGAGAATGTATTATATTGTCCAAATCCATTTAGAAAAATGAGAGCCTATATTATTATAAAAGCAGAAATACAATATTAATATATCCAAATTGCCCTAAAATATTAAATGGAAGAATGCATAGGGAAAGGACATAACTGCAATAACCTATTTTTTGGACTACAATATCTTCTATGATAATTTTTAATATATAAAATTTTGAGAATTAATAAAATTTTGTCTATTAAGTTCTTATTAAAAATATGTAGGAAGGTTTAATAAAATCAATTTCATAAGAATCCTCCGTATTGGCAACACATTACCACTACATAGTGTCCAATACGAAGAAAAAAGTAAAAGTACTATTAAATAGAATACATAAAGAGTTAAAATTGAGAGAAAAAAGTACCCCCACAATTATTATATTTGAACTATTTTCCTACTCACGTAATATTTTTCTATCAATTTTTTGTGTAATATTAAAAAATACCCAATTATTAAGCAACAACCAGGAAAATATTTAAGAATATAAATTTGTGAGAAAGAGAAAAAAAAATGGTTGGTAAGAGTCAATACCACTAATGATTCTACGAACATAAAAATCTAAAAGTGAAATGTCATATCAATCTTTTACTCTTTGAAAATAAAATTTATGGTGGATAACATTATAATTAAGATTAAATATTCAAAATAAGAGATGAACTAATATTAAGATCTGAATCAACATAGAATAAATTATTCTTTATGTCAAAACCAAACAATTAAATCTTTTAATTAATTATTTAGCAAGAGAATCCAATTCAACTATTTTTTAAATTCATCATATGAGTAAAATTCTTATTCAAGTTCAAAAAAAAATCTCAGGGTACATAAATTTATTCCATAAAAAGAGCGTTAGAACACAAAGTAAAAAGGTTAGTATATTATTAAGAATCAAAATACTATACAAGTATCTGAAGAAGCATAATCAAAGCTATATCCTAAACAAGAACAAGTTTTCAAGACTATATTATAAAGAGTCGACTCTGGTATAACGGGATTATTCTTTGTAGATGCCTCCGGTGTAATCAAAATAATATTTCTATGTCATGCATGTTAGCAATAATAGCAAATGGTGTACAAACAACGATTTTATTGTGAGACCACCCACTTTAGATTTGATATACCTCTTCAAACAACTTAAATAATCATCACAAATATATCAAAGCAGAGCAATTGTGCTAAATTTATAAGGAAAGCAAAATTAATAATATGGGATGAAGTACTTATGGTTTAAGTGTCAAACGATCGAAATAATTGCTAGGAGTTCTAGAGATATATTGGATATTAATGAACCGTTTGGTAAAAAATTAATGGTTTGGGAGGTGATTTCTGTCAAGTACTACCAGTAGTACCAAATCGACAAAAGCAGAGACTGTAAAAGCTAGCTTACCAAAGTTATACTTTTGACCTCAACGAAAAAGATTCAACTGACAAAAAATATAAAGTAAGAACAGATCCAATATTCAATGCCTTCTTGCTTCGTGTCGGAAACGAAGAAGAGTATCCATTAAAAGATGATTTGGTTCTTCCTGGACACTTAGTTATCAATCTCAATGGTAATAGTAGTGCATTTAATAAGGAAAATATTTCTATCATTAGATTAAAACGCAATTTGTGCAAATCGCATGATAGAATTAAAAAGATATCTTAGCTAGCAAAAATGAATATGTTGATCAACTAAATAAAAGGTTGATTACAAAATTTTATATTAAAAACAAAATATTTTTCAGTTTTTGACTCAGCAGAAAATGATGCTAATAATTTCTACCAAGAAGAATACTTAAATATTTTAATACCAAATGGCCTTCTACCATACATGTTTGTTGCCAAGTTTCTTACTTCTTACTTATGTTAGTGTCACCGTATATATAGTAAACTAAGATAAAATTGATCTTCCATTGTATATAGGTTAATTTTGAAGCAAAATATGTCTGTCATGCTACTGAAAAATTAAGATACGCAGAATAGCTTATGTAATACCACACAAATGGTATATAGAAGTTTTGACAATAACGTCATGCATGCAAAAATTATGATACTGGTTAATGTGCTTCTAAGTATATTCTTATCCCTAAATTCAACTTTTAACTCTTCCGAAACTAAGGAATATCCTTTTAAATTTGTGTATGAATAATTTTTAGTACGTTTATGTGTTGCAAATATAATAAATAAAGCATTAGGATAAACATTCTAAATACTGGACTATATTTACCGCAATATGTTTTCTTGCACGAACAACTGTATTGATATAAAGATCGACAACAAGAGTTCTAGTTAAGGCAGAGCAACCAACGCCATTAGGAGGAAACATACACAAAAAAATATTGTCCACCAAAAAACGTTCATTAAGATACCATCACATTAAATACTTTTAAACTATAATATATAATTATCTAACTAACATGACAAAATTGATCATTTGTGTAACTTTTGATAATGTCTTTTTATTTTAAATTCATGTATTATGCTAAGGTAATAATATTTTTCGGCATTTAGATGATTGTTGCAATATTATACATAAAATTTCTCTCATTAATTAAATTTTATTGTTCCTTCATATAAATAAATGTTTAAATCATCACGTGCCATTTATAGATACTAGTACGAAAAAAATGCTTATATTTTGGGGAATTCCCTTTCCAAAATCGAACTTACTGAACAGGAAGCAAAATAATGTGTACCATTATCTGGCTAATGTAATAAACTTCTAAGTTGCTCCTGAATGATTTTAATAAGCAAATCTGTTTTCTCATATGTATGACATTTTTAAGTACATTTTAATACATCACTAGTCATGCAGGTGATTCTGTAGGGACTTTGAAGGTAAAACTGAGAAAGCCTCTAAAGTTTATCCACACTCTCACTCCCACACCTCTAAACTCGTTTCGAGGCCCAAACTCTGAACTCCCAGTCACAACGTTCCTCTGCTATACGAGGCTTTTGTTTCTTTTCCTACCCGGCGACAGGTATATTAACATGACAAAAGCATCCCAACCATCAAAACAGAATGCAAGAGCATCTTCAAAGGAACAGAGAGAAAAGAATGCACCTGTCACTGATAATTAGGAAAAGATCAACCACTTTGGTAGCACCACGACTCAAAATAGGCAGTCTAAATTTCCAAGGCCCCAACAATTTAACTCGATCTATTTTCTGTACTTGATGGCTTCAATGCTAGAAGTACCACTCAGACAAGAAACATCTGAGTAGACAATCGAATTCTTCCTATTCATTCCCCGAATGCGCTTTTAAAAAGAAAATTCTCCTTTGTCATCCTCTCTCAGCCACCACAATTTGTATCACACTAAATCCCGCCTAGAATCTGATACATAAGACAAACCTCTCTACACCCTGAGATGCGCATCACTCTCTCTCACGACCTTTGGCTAGTTAAAATTTAATCACTTTACTCAACAGGGTAATACTTCAGAAATTCAACCAAGAGAATAACATAAAGAGAAGGTCATCAATCTAGCTTGCAGGAATCCATCAGCATATAAGACAAGGCCCATGGGCTCATCTCAACCCTCCTCCCCTGTCCCCACCCAATAAAAAGAGAAAAAGAAAAAGTAGAGAGAGAGACAGAGACAGAGAGACAGAGAGAGAGAGAGAGAGAGAGGGAGCAGCTGCCATCAGTTGTAAGAGACACTCCAACTTGATGCATACAAGTTGTCCACTTCATAGAGGACCAGCTAAGACTCCTGATACTAAGTTCACAGATTTAGAGCTGTTATTCTCCTAATAGTTCGAAACCGTGAAACATCTGAAGTATGATTAAATATTCAATGATTATGTACTTCAATTTTGTCCTTTGCTTTAATATACACTAAATCCAATTCGAGATGCCAACAATTGAAAGATATTACCAGTTTCAAGAAAATCCAACATGCTAACAAATACAAACTGTGACATCCCTTCAACCAAAGTAAAAGAGCAGCTATGATGTTCAAAGCCTGTGAAAGTTACTATTCCGTTGCACTGAAACCAATAAACCAAATGCTAATGTGAAACAAACAACTGGACGCAATGAAGCATGGATTATTTAAAAATGCTAATCCAGCTGATCTATATGACAGATTGATTGTAAGATGAGCAGGTAATATAGAAGGTTTATGGTACTTACGGGTTGTTCCAATCAGTTGTATCCTCATTGACAAGATGTGTCCATTTAGTCCTTCCACTACGGCCAAAGTGTTTAACCTGCATGACTTTTGGTAGTATGGACTTATCCAACTTATCCTCCCCTGTTGGTGCAGAGAAATCACGGTGGTATATATTATCAGCACCAGAAGTTCCAGCAGTGTCATCAGGATCTGACTGGAAGAAAGCACCCTTGTGGTAGTATTTCTGCATAAACTTCCACTTCTGCTTGGGTGGTGGAGCAGGTTTCGGGTTTCTCCTCTCCCACTCCTTCCTCTCTTCTTCCGTCATGTTTCTTACCCTCTCTATTTCTTCCCTCTCCTTCCGACTAGACTCCCTGTCATCCCTCTCCCTCTTGATCCTAGCAATTTCTCTGGACTTCCAAGCTTCGTATTCTTCAGCCTCATTCACCTCATCATCAGTATCTACATCAGCAATATTAGCTTCCAGCTCCAAATTTTTCTGAATTATTTCTTCCTCACGTATCTTCTCAACAACTATTTGCTTTGTTTCAACTTTTCTCTCCTCTAACCTCTTCTTCACTAACTCCTCGAGAGCTCGTTCCTCTGCCTCACGCTTCTCACGCTCATCTATGGTGTCTCTCTCAGATTTTGGAACAAAAACTGGTTTCACCATTGCTATCCCTGTTGTTTCTTCCTCTGATTCTGTCTCATATTCTGACTCTTCTTCCTCCTCTTCCTCTGCCTCCTCTTCTTCTTCCTCTGGCAGAGCTTCTTCCTGTTGCCTCTGAAGATTCTTTTCCTTGATTCTCCTCCTCCTTTCGTCCAATGCATCTTCATCATCCTCCTCAAATTCCATTCTTTCCAGTCTTCTATTTTCCTCTTCTATGGTTGAAACAATCTCTGCTTGCCGTATGCGTCGATGATCCGCTCTGATTTCCTCACGATTATCAACTCTACTCTCTGCCAGTCGACGCAGCCTTGCATCATCCTTTCTTGCAATGTCAGAACCGCCCTGGCTAGGAAAGGCTTTCTCAAGCGCTGCTTCCCTGGTCGTCCTAAGATCCTCATCATTTTCCGCTTCATCTGCCCACTCAGGAGCTTTACCAGGCCAGTATCTTTTCACTTTTGTTTGGCCAATTTTACCCCTGAGCTTTTCCCTAATTGCGATAATTGTGTCACTTACACCAGCTGTTACAGACATTTTTACAGCAAAAAGAAGCCCCTTGAAGAAAATGGTGTGTTAACTAAGTAGTGGACGCTTTATCTGCTTCAAGCCTCCGAACGCAATGATATAATCTCCCTGATATGAAGAAAAAAAAGGATAATAAATTAGATGAGATTACATGTGTGTGTATAATATCTTCTTCTGACACTGCTACACAAAATTTCAAAAACAACCACATCACAACCAATGCATATCTGCATAATTCATCAAGAAGAGTACCTGGCAGAACTTATACTTGTCAAAAAGAAATTGAGATGGGTAATAGCAGGGTTAAATTAACGTTGAGAACCTTGCAATCATGAAAGTAAAGGCCTTTGTAGGGCAGTGAAGCTGGTTAAAACATTTTTTAAAACCTTAGTTCTTGTCCTCTTGAATATAAAACCCTAGTCCTTCTTCTACAAAGGAACCCTAAAACGAATTACGAGACAAATACTAAAATCACCAACTTAAAACAAACTTAAATTACAGTAATTGAAGAATTATATAAGAAAATCCAGTCATATATAAACAAGATATATTTGTTTATGAACAGCTCACCACTCTAGACAATAAACACACTATGCTTCAACGAATTCAAGCATTCATAAAGAGCAGACGTATTAAGAAGGGAAAAAACCATTAAGCGAATCAGAAACCCACCTTAGACTCAAAACGGGTGATGAAATAGCCGGAGATTCGCGTTAAGAATCGGCTCGCTCGATAATGGCGGTCTTCGACCAGAGGAACACTCCGAATCGTAAGAGCAAAATTTTACACCTTCTGCCCTATTTATATTTTATACCCAGGTAAATCACTTAACCTTAAAAAACAAATTTCCATCTTAACCCTTTAAAAAACGCACCTTTATTTTTCTTTCTAATACAAAGATATCTTTATTTTGGGTGAAAATCATTCACACATCTGAACTTTACTTTAAAAATCAAATTCCCCCTCGACGTTAAACAATAGTTATTTTTCCCCTGTTATATCATTGACCTTTTTAAATACTTATTTTACCCATAGATATCAACCTTTACCTTTTCTTTTTCTTACTTTTTAAAATCAGGAGATTTTTCTTTTATTTTTAAAAATTTATATAATAAAAATACTTATAGAAAGAAGAAAAACTATTTCTAAGACGAAAAAAGAAAAGTAAGAAATAGTAATTAAGTAACATGCTCTATAATGAAATAAATGAGCAGAATAAAAATAATTAGATTTTATTTATAGCAATTGAAGATCTAATATATATAAAATATATATATATAAAGTGACAATAAAACTGAGTAAATTTTTTATAAATATATTTAAATGCAAGTAATACAAAATAATTAACAAAAATATAGATAAGTTTTATATAGATAAATGAGTTTTGATCGATATTAATGTTTGACCAAAAAATATAAATATTGGTTCAACCAATCAGATTTATATGAAGAAGAGTTAATCTTAGTTAAAAATAATATTCAAAAAATAAAGCTATTGGTGTCAAGGCAAAATGACTAGTATATTTTGTCTATATGGCAATGAGCATGAGTAATGATAACAATATTCAATGAAATGTGTGAATAACCCGAAAAGGGGTGAGACCGGAGGATATTCTTTCTAACTGTGATGAATGATTGATAAGCCCTTGAACACTTAGGTTGTTTTTGGATCCGATGGAAATGCTAGACAAGAATTTTAGTAAAAGGTCATTTTTATATGCTTGTAATATGACCGGATTCTCTTTATAAAGTCAACGTATGTTTTTTACAAATGAATACCCCATGTCCCATATCATTGTGTCTCTTTCTATATATAGGGAACATGTTCCTAGAAACCCTAATAGTACATGTGTAGAGAATATCTACTAGAGTATTTTCCTTTTATGTCTTATCTTAGAACTAGTCGTTAGAACTATATCTGAGGTGCTCGACCTCGACCTTGAGTTATGGTGACTCCTCGACCGCATCCTTCATCGCTTCAAGGCTACTTCACCCCAAGGCCGGTCTCTATGGGGACATCACTGATAGCGCGTGGTAGTCGATGAAGGTTATAATAGTACTGACGTGGCTTGCCAATATCAAAGATATTTTTTGGCCGATACAATTAATAGAACAAAAATTGAGATAAATTTTATAACAACATTCTAAAAAGATTATCTATATATTGTAAATGCATTCTAAAGTTTAAATTATTTCATTAATAATGGTCAAAACTCATTTATTTAAATAGATGATAAAGAATAAGAGAGAGCGAAACTTAAATATACGCGCACGCCACTCTCACATACATACATACATACATATATGCATATATACATATACATGTAATATTTTAAATAAGAATCATAAAAAAATAGCGTTAGATTATTTTACTTATAATGTTAATGAACTTAAGTAAAAATCTATACTAAGATAGAAAGTTATTTAAATTATAGGTAAAATGTTTAGGTTAAAAAATAAATATTATTCTATATAATATAGAGAGGTATTATATAGATGGAGAATTAAAAATGTCAATGGTCAAATTAATATTGTATCGGATAAGAGGGGAAGAATGACTAATGTTCAAAGTTAAGGGGGTTGATTTTTAGAGCAAAGTTGAAGGGCGTAATTGATTTCTCCCTCCCCCTACATTATTCATCAAAAATATGAGACAAAGACCCCTATTAATCTTTAACCTTTTCTTTATATAATATTAATCTCTAATTACTAACAAAAGGATGTCGATATTGCTATAGTTTCAAAATGTTAAAAATGATCTTCAGTTATTATAGGTTATTATTTATAGGTAATGGGAACATTCATTCTAAAGATTTCAAAATTTGAAATCACTAGAAAATCTTAACCATTACGGGTTTTCTATTTCATGTAAAGAGGATTTTTATTTCCTTATCTTAAAATTTTTTTGGAGACTTAAATGAAATTTATATTTTATATTATAGTAATATTAGATAAGTTTTCATACTGTTCATAACAATTGAAGATTATTTTGAATATTCATGAAACTATACCCAATGCCGACCTCATATTTGTTAATGCTTAAAGATAAAAAAAATTCTCTCTCTTAATTTTTTTTTTAAATGTACTCATTTCATTAGAAGTATATTATAATCACAAGATTTTGAATTGTTAGCTCTAACTTTCGAAATAATTAATGAAAAAATATTGCTAATAATAAAACCACGATACGCATAAGTATTTTGCTTGAAAAATAAGAAAAATGCATGGAACGACATTGACTAGTTAAAGTAAAATTTTAATACCAGTAATAACACGAGTAAAAAGAGAAGAATTAAAATATATTTAAAATTTTAGAAATCTACTTTCTATGAGGCAAAATGAGGATTTGTACATATAAATTATTTAGGGATGATCCTACTTTTGATCTATCTATTAGTATTAAGAACATTAGTACCTCATATGTTTTAGAATTAGATGTCTGAAACTAAATACATTATCTTACTATTAAAACTGTATCTCTTAGACTAAACGTTGGATGATTAAAACTCAATAGGGGACACAACATTTTAAGATCATGGCACTCAAGTGCTTATTTTTTAAATAAGTATGATTAAATTTTTATGGGTGATCATTCAACTTTGTGTTCATTACTTAAAAGTTACTTTTCTTCTTTTTGTTACGTAAAAATCATTCAACTTTATGTTCATTATCCAAAAGTCACATTTCTTTCTTTTATTACACAAAAATTATTTTACTTTCCTCTATTTATCACAAAATTCATCTTGGCCAGATTTTATAATACTGTTACGTGAAAAGCCTATTATGTCCTTGACATTAATCATCTCATTTATGTAATATATTCGATATTATATACTATATAATATATTTTTACCTAGGTATTTTACTTATAATTAAAATAACTTTAAATTATTTTTTGTATTATTTTTATAATATATCCATACATTTAATTTTTTCATGGCACTCAATTTATTTAATCTTATTCAAGCATGAACAAATTTTAAATATGAAGATGATAAAAAATATACTATGTTTTAATATTTATTTAAAATAATATAAACATATTTGTTTAACAAATGATAGTTTTTTATAGTCAATAAAAAATTTTAAAAAAAGTTTCAAAGTTATTTGTGTTTAGTATTAAGTTTTTTAAAGCTTTATCTGTTAATATTATTTATTTGAAAGTATTAATCTGATGTGTCATTTTGCTTATTTATTAAATTAATGGGTATTGCTTGGCTGATAAATCAATTAGCTTTGATTTTTTAATTTTCATCAAACATATTTCATTAAATATGATTAAGAACATGGACTTGAGATTTGTTCACGGTAATGTTACTGACAAATTTAATAATGCTACTTATATATCTTGAAAATTAATATTAAGAAAAAAATTAAATATACAAATATAATACAATAAATGAGAGGATTTATAATGTCAAGGGCATAATAGACTTTTCAGGTGAAAGGTTTGTAAAATCTGTTCAAAGTGATTATTGTGATAACTAGAGCATAATAAAATAATTTTTGTGTAACGAAAGAAAGAACAATGACTTTTGGGTAATGAACACAAAGTTGAATAACTTTTACGTAACAAAAAAAGAAGAAATAACTTTTAGATAATAATCACAAAATTGAATGACCATCAATGAAATTGACTCTCTACTCAAATAAGTAAATAGCTGTGTATAGGTTGTTGCGATAGAGGGAAACTGTGAGCTGTTGCAACCTCGAGAGGAAGAAGAAGAACGCTAAAATGAGAGAGGAAGATGTACAAGAGAGGAGGGAAAAGAGAGAGCTTTATTCTATAGCGGGGAAAAATAGAGTCGGGTGAGAAAGAAAATAAGAAAATACTCTAAAAGAGAAGGCATAATAGGAAAAGTTTTTTTTTTTTGTTTTTTAAAAGGAGTTTGGTTCGGGCGTTCAGCTGAAAAAAAGTAAAAAGGAAACGAGAAAATTAAAAACGAAAAAAAAAAATCAGTAGAGTGGAAAAATTCGCTCTAGCCAAGATTGATTTCGCAATTTAGATCCTAGTTTCACTTACTATAAAAAAAAAAAAAAAAGAACTATCATATACTTAATTATTTTTTAGATGAACTAATAGTATAATTCTTTTTTTTTTTTTATACAGTCACTATATTATTAAACACTTAGTTCTATCAAGTAACATCATCCGATTAGCTATGTTAAGGTGACCAACGACACAACTGGTTACTTTCTCGAATTTCTTATCTATCTATTTATCTATCTATACAATATTAAAAGCACGAAAACCCTATCGAAATGTTGATCGTCTTTTTTACGCTTCATAAGTAAATTTTATATTGGAAATAATTGTAATTATAATAATTAATTTTTTCTTTTGGAAAAAAATATAATTGCGTATGCTTTCCTTTAGGTTTATGATTCTTTAGATTTTACTTTGTTTAGGGTTCTTTCCTTACGCCGTATTATGTTTTATGTTTTTTGTTTCGTTTAGGTTTAGAATTCTAAGCTAGAATAGATTTTCCTTGGTTTACGATTCTCTACTTACATTGTATCTTTTATTTTCATTTTTGCTTACAGTGTGTCTTTTCTTTGTTTAATTAGGTTGAGGATTCCGTTTAGGTTTAGATTATCAATAATAGGTTTTGTGTCTTCTCTTTAGGTATTTAAAACTCTAGGACCAAAATAGTTTAGAATAAGGAAGAGCTACCACTTCTATAAAAAAAAACCACAATTTTTACATTCTTTATCATAAACTCTTCGTCGTATCGATATTTATATAAGTAAATTTGCTTGTGATTTGAGGTAAATTTTCTAACCTATAACACGTTCTTAAGGTTATGCAAACAACTGCAAATCGAAAAGTTGTCAATTGTGATTTTTGTTTATAATATATCATATATGATTATTAGTTAAAAATTGACTTATTTACAAATATCGTACATGTTGTTTCGATCATTGTATTCGTAATATAAAATTATTTCGGCATTCTAACTCATATCAATTAAAAAATTTATCTATTCAAGATTATTTTTGTTCTATGATTTATTGTTAAAGTTACTATAATTGTTACGCTAACTTTTTTCTATGTTCTATAGTTAAAATTACTAAGTCTTATGCCAGCTCAAGTTGCTTTGGTACGAAAAATTAATTTGATTACTTCTTTTTACTTAGACTATATTATACATATTATAATTTTAAATTTGTGTTCTTTGAGTAGCCTTTGGTAATTAGCATCCTTGCATCTATTCGAAATTATGATTGTTTGATTGGTTAGGTAAACAATTTTTCTTATCTCATAAATTTTATTTTATATAATCTCTTTGATGCAGTGCCTAATTTTAGTACATCCCGAAAGTATTGCCTTTGTTGCAGTTCAACTACTCTAATTTTTCTATTTTTTACTCCTCGCGCCTTGAGATTGAGATACTGCATACTATCAATTTACTTTAGTTATAGGCTAACTTAACACATTACTTTTGGAGGACTGTAGTTCTCCAGAAGAAAACTGCAACATTGGAGGAGTCTAACTCGGTTAACGTGATCACAAAATAAAAAGTGGCTAGCTTAATATTTTGGTAATAGCTCATTCCGATTGCATCAAAATACTAAATATTTTAATATGTTCAATCCTTATTATGGGTTTAAGTATTCCTTTAAATTTTCTTTTAGAAAAATTACTAAATATTTTAATTGGCTTCTATGACTTTGCCGCCATGTTGATGTTAGAACACTTGTGCGCACATGATTTCAGGTATTGAATTTGCAAACGAATATGAGCTAATTAACATTTTAAAAATGCAAGAAAAATTTTATTAAAAATACAGGTGGATAATAAATTTCTAAAAGATTATTTATATATACGGTAACAATTTTAAGTTTAGTATACTGATTGAGATAATTTGAGAACTTTTACGTGGAAGTTTCTTCCTTTATTGAGTTAACTAAATAAGATCAACAATCATAATTTTCAAAAATTTACACTTTTTTCTTTTGCTTTTACTTTATAACTCAAATATAACTTTTAATATAATAATTCGAATCATCAACAAGAGATTTTATTATGGGATACAATCGAAGGGCTCATAAAATTCAAAATTTGAGAAGTAAGGGAATATCTATGGCCTTTGTTGAACAGAGAGCGAACGGATGGCAAGTGACTTTGATCTCATGCTGGCCTTTACTTCGACATTGATTAGACGGCTGTCAACTAGCTCTGAAGGTTGATTCAAAGAGAAAGATCTCAAATATCTGGAGTTTCTTTTTGTATATTATATGGATGATCTGATACATAAGGACCATGATTGGGAATTGTTTGATCGTCTTTCTCTGAGGAAGAGTCGAAATAGAATCAACTTGAATTCGGGACCGCTATTCGAAATCTTAGTGAAAAACTGGATTTCTTATCTCATGTCTGCTTTTCGTGAAAAAATACCAATTGAAGTGGAGGGTTTCTTTAAACAACAAGGGGCTGAGTAAACTATTCAATCAAATGATATTGAGCGATCTTGATGTGGTAGCCTTCTCCATGGTCAGACAGTAAGGCAAACAGAGCAAAGCATAAAGTAAAGACATGATGCCTCGACTAAGTAAAGTGTTTTTGCCCCTTATCGGTAGTTCCGTAGTAGGTTGTTTCGTACGTTTTCTAGGATCAGATAGAAGCACCACCCCATAATTGATCCTTCGTTTCTTCTTACTTTTACTAAGTCTGACTCTAGTTTCTCATTAACAAAAAGAAAAAGGAGTGTGATTCCGAAGAGAATAACTCAAGGGCACTGGCTACTCCATCAACTCAATTTCGTTGTGTAAGTGAGGATGCCAGTCATCACAGTCTGAACTTTAAATCTTTCGTAGGCTCATCTCGCAGAAAGGGTCATGGTCATATAGACATTTTGCTCTTTTTTTCGCATTTTTTTAACTTCCCTTCCTCAAGTGGAGAAATAGTTCAATTAGCTACCCAAGAAGATAGAGAGTCCCACATACGAAAAAAGGTCACAAATAGAGTTGAATCAAGTAACAGTGCAAAGGCAAGTAGGGTCGGGATATCCCCGCCCTCCGAACCGGACGTGAGGGTCTCCCCTCATCTGGCTCTCTGCAAGGGAATCTTCGAGACATAGCTCCGGCTAAAGAACACTATTGACAATGGGGTCCCGGAGGTCCTAAAAGAAAGCGATAGAGGCAACCGGTTAAAACGAAATATCCAACAGCCGCTTTCCTTAATGGCTACCCGCTTGCCTTATCGATGCTAAACTCAGTACCTCGCTTCCTTACTAGTACACCTACTAGACCCATACTCATTACGAATGTGTTCATCAGACATCTGACTTAGCAACCTTCTGCTTAGACCGGTACCAGAGGTAGCGCTAAGGTGCGAGGGGAGTGTAAAAACAACAATAGTTCCACATGAAGGCACATGAAACGGAAACCCTAATAGAGACTACCCATACGGTGATCAAAACTCTTCCTTCTCTGCTTCACTGTCAATTGATTGGTGCAAGAACGAAGCTTAACAGAGCATGTACACGACGATCAAACACGGCTATGCCAGCTGCCTGTGATAGAAAAAAGAAAAAATTATCAGATAGTTCATACGGGGTATTTCCCACCTCGCCTGAATAAGTCTCCAATCAATCGTAGGTGGGTGAGAAAATTGATTTGCCTATTTCATTTAGTGTTCATTTTCGAATCGGATGCTTAACCCGTCCAATTTTATCATTCAATCTCTCATCATAAAGCTGCAACAAGAATTCTTCATGTGAGACTTAGGGCTCATTAAAAAAATGAACCTTGGCGTTGAAATTCTTTGAACCAAATAGTGTCCACTTGTTTTCCCATTCAAGTTCTGGTTTCAATTTCAGAAAGTTCAGATTCTTATTGTTACAACTTAGCATACACTGGTTAAAACGTTAAATGGTTCATTTTTCTTGTATTGGTACTGAATGAACATATCAAACAAAGGCGAGCAGTATAAGCCCTTCTCCGGCCTGGGAAACGCGGCAAACTCTAGAAGCTAGGGCTTTGTTCACCTTTGGACACGAACACTATTCCGTTCTCAGTGTAAACCTGCCTTAGAGATTGAATAGCAATAAGATAAGTCAACGTTCAATTTAAGACAGCGCTGAGCGCTGATAGCTTGTAGTGAACAGCCCCACATGCCAAATAGCTCAGGAACAAATATGTACGGAATAGAATCCAAACGATCCCACTACATCAGGACCCTTTCGACGTTGCACAAAAGCCATTACTTTACGAATTTGGATCCCAAATTGACGGGTTAGTGTGAGCTTATCCATGCGGTTATGCACTCTTTGAATAATTGTCCGAAGTGATTCTTTCTTGATTGGATGCCAGCTTTCTCTTAATTCCATAGAGGGCTCTAAGCTCCGGTCCTTCGATTGATTGTTCGCATCGGATCTCAGGATAACGAGCGCTCCGCCCGCCAGGCGGGTGGCAGGCGGCCAACTGAAAGGATCTTCTGATCAATCTAGAGATCATTTGGATTCCATTAGTAATGAGTAGCTTGAGCGCATCTTTCTCATATCGATCATTATAAGTTTTTAAAAAATTACTTATTCAAACGGAGTACACGCGACTAGTACTATATTAAAAGCACGAAGGCTCTTAGCGAAATATCATTCGCCTTTTTTACTTTACCGGACAAAATAGTCATTTGATAATTTTTTTCCTAATATTTAGGATATTAAAAACAACTAAAATTGTGGTTACAATTTTTCCTTATTTGAACTAGGCAAAAAGTCCTAAATTTAGCACTTTAAAATTAAATAAGATTTCACTTTATAAGAATTTCTTTTTTTATTTAAAGTATGCTATAACAAACTATATTTACGGCTAATCCTCCTATTAGGGCTTTGGAGTTAATTACGATATTAGTCAACAGAAACTTTGTCGATAGTATGGTTTTATTCTACTAAGCATTCTTAGACAGGAACTATGACATATTTGTATTTACTAGTTTTAGGGTACGCGCTTTGCGCGTGTACCCAGATCATTGAATACATAATTTTAAAAATTAATATAAATATTATTAAATAATATTTGACTTGTAAAATTAAAATTAAATAAATGCAAGTTCTTGAAAATGATGATGGATGATCCTATTTTATTAGCTCAATAAGAAAGAAATTTTGCCAATATAAATCCTCATATACCTTATTGTGATTTATGAGGAATTCTATAGAAGTATCTTATGAAAATTATTGTTATTTTTATAGCCTAATACTGAAAAAAAAAACCATAAAGTACTTTTATTAACAAAGATAAATCAAATAATTTAAAAATTGAATCTTTTGGTCTTTAGAAATGAAGAGGTTGGTTTTATAGCTCATAGAAATAAAAAAAAAGTGACAATTTAAAGTCTAAAAGTAACTGATGTTGAGTTACTATTTTACAACTATTAACTTATTATATAAAAAATATAGGAGTTGTCTTTTTTGGAATAAATGCAATAATAATAATAATAATAATAATAATAATAATAATAATAATAATAATAGCAATAACAACAACAACAACAACAACAACAACAACAACAACAACAACAATAATAATAATAATAATAATAATAATAATAATAATAATAATAATAATAATAATAATAATAATAATATTCATGACAACTTATTTATAATATATTTTGTCTTCCATTATTTCATTCTCATTATTTTGAATTCGTATTTTTACTAATTTTATTCTCAATACTAATTTCAACTAATTTTGTTCATTTTTTCATCACTAATTTTCTTTCTATGGAGATAAATTTATATATCGTAAGATTTTTTTTTAACCTGAAAACTAATTTACTTATATGATGAATTTAAAAAATAATTAAATTGAATTCTTTTGCTAATTAGTAATTCAAAGATTTAAGTATTATTCTTAGCATTAAAAAAAAATAGTTTGTTCTTTATTCATTCAAATTCTTTGTATATTAGCTCATTAATAGTTTAAATATTTAACTGTAATTATAGTTTTATCCCATAAAATTTTTGCATTGTTGAAGTCAAAAACTAATCCAATATTTCACTTTTGAATTTTTGTGTTGATAGAACTATCTACCATTTCTCTCTCTCTCTTTATCTTTTATATTCGTAAATATCTTTTTAATAATTTGTCTTATTATTGGTCAGAACTTTTCAAATATTATACAAAATAATATTTAGAAAGCTAGAACTTAATTTTAATTAGAATTTCAAAAGTAGGTTGTATTCTCACTGAATAATATGAGAAATTAGAAAATGAAGTCCACACAAATTCATTTAACTAGTGTTATATCGTTAGCTTTGGTTAGGTTTTCATGCTTAGTATCCTAATAAAACATACATAAATATATCGTTATAAAATATTATTTATAATTACAAGTTTACTTTTAACAGTTTTTTGCACGAATTGTAATTAAAGAATATTAACTGTTTGTGCTTTTGTTTTTTTTCTTACTTTGGTAAAAGTAAATATAGATAGAAAAGATTATTTGAAAGTTGAATATTTTATACCAAAATAAGGACATAAAAAATGAAAGTTTTCATTGGCCAACGAAGCAATCGACTACCAATTATAAGTAGGGGTGCTTATCGGGCAGATTATTACGTTTAATGGTTCGGCTTATCGGTTATCATATAATAAATATAGTAATCCGCTAGTCATCCAATGAGACAACGGGCGGTTTTGGTATCGACTTAACGATTATGGAGCAGTTATTGGGCGGTTTATCAGCTAAATCAAATTAAAAAGAACACCCTAGTTCTTTGGTTTGATAGCTAAAAATATTTTCCTGTAAGTTGTCAGATTTAATTACTACTGCTATATTAAAAAGCACTAAAATGAAGTGTCTTTAATTCCTTACTCTTCAAGGCAACTTGTACAATTGTAAGCAACTTTTAGATGCAACAAGAAAAATAAAAAATAAAATCACATACCACATAATTACCAACACAAGGTGGTTATTAACTCATTGTATTCCAGATAAATGAGAAGGAAAACAATAAACATATTCGATTTTCCTTACAACACCTTCTACTTGTATAAAATTCAATCATTAAAAAGGAACTATTTTTTTTGCAAAAGAGACAGAGAGAACTTTACATGACATACCTAACAACAATCGTAAATAATACTTTCATTAGATAAAATTTATTACTATAGAGATCAGATATCTTGATTCAAACAGTTGGCAAGACGACTTAATATCGTAAAATCTGCTAAGCTAATAAACCAATAAGTACTCACTAAATGGTGAACATATGATGTCCCAAAGGCTAAAAGCAATAGATAGATAAATAGATAGGATGCATAGAATGTGTCACATAGGGGTAAAAGTAAAAATATAAAAATTCTTAACGGGTAAACGGTTTATCCGATAAGGAAATTGAGTAATCTGCCCCCAGACTGTTAAGCCATTAATTATAAAATCTCAATCCGTTCACCAACCGTTACCCCGATAACCCAATACCAATAAGCCAATAAACCGTTTTTTCGATTCGATTAATGATTACGGTTTAATTTTAAATAGCCCTAATTATAAGCCTTAAGTTTTCCTTTTCTCAAAAAAGGTAAAATTTTGTTTAATTTTTCATGCTTATTTCACACGTTAGGCCTCCGCACAGAAGTTCAAACAAAGAATATTTAATATGTAATATTGCAGTATTTGGAACTCCTAAATATTAGGAAAATAAAATGCAAGTTGATTTAGAATTTCTAAATATTAAAAAAATAATTAAATGACTTATTTGTTTAGTCTAAAATTTATTTTTAAATAGTAAAAAGGGCGAACGATATTTCACTAAGAACCTTCGTGCTTTTAATATAGTATAGATATAGATTAACTTGAATTTTAGTTACGCTTAATGATTTATTATATCTTTAAGAGTCAATTTTCATATCTTTTACTTTTGTGGTGCATTCATAATTCATGGTCGATTGTTGCTTCAATTTGGGGAAAAAAAAAAAGGTCTTATTTCTTTATATCAATAGTTTGATATGTTTGTTTGCTTATTAGTGTTTTTCATTTCTTTTTATGTTCTTAACTTGGCATCGTCTAATTCTTGTGCTTTCTTTCTTCCAATTTTAGGTTGCAGTATCATGTCTTAGAAGCTTTTGAACCTAAAACAACAAAGTATATTGAAGTAACACAACAATAAGTAAAATTTTGTTTTATGTAAATTATTTACTTATTTGAATTGTGTGAAATAGCTATTAACTCTTTATTCTAATTCTTGGACAAACAAGAAAATTTTAAATATTTAATTCAATCTACTATTTATCATGATTTAGTGATTTGAAATGATGTTCTTATGAAAAGATTTTAAAAACAAGTGTATTTTTTTTAGCTGGTTAAAATTTATTTATTTTCGCAAGTCAAATAAGAATGACAGTTGCACTGTCGATTTTCATAAACTGGTCCAAGAAATAAAAAGAGAAAAATAGGAGTACAGTTTAAGCAAGCACTGAAAGTCCTGAATTATTTTTTACGTGCTAAAGAGCACTTGAAGAGGACCCAGTTTGGTGTCTCCCGTATTCATTCTTTCTCCTCTTTTATTTCAACATACTTTTTTTTTCCTTAAGCATACATTCAAGTTTTATCTCATTTAAGTTGTGATTTTTATTTATTTACTTTCTTTATGATTCCTTTCTTCACACTCGCGCACATACATTTATTATTTCTTCATGGCTTTAATCATTACTGGATATGTTATATAATTTTCTCAAGAATTTTTCTCTATACTTTTTACTAATTGTTGCCGCACTAATTCTACCTTAAACAAATAATTTAATGTCATCGATGTCCCTCTAAATTGTCGAGCTCAAAATAGTTGAATTTGAATAACTACCTATTCAAAATATATATTTGCAAGTAAAAATATTTTTTTATTTGTAAAAACAAAAAACCAAGCAATAACTATCACAACAAGAAAATTGCATGCAGCTATTCTTAAATGTCTCCTTGATGCAAATTTCTTTTTCAAAATTTTGTCTCTGAATTCCAACATGAATTTAATTTGGTTACATATGTATGATAAACATGACATTACAATTTAGAGAAAAATTATATAGAACGCCACTAATATAAAATGAAGATTACAGCTGAAAATCAACATTCATCATTTTTATGAATTTATATTTTTTATTTTCTTATTTTATAACTCAAGCACATTATTATTTATGTGTTTCTTTAAAATTTTATACTTATTAGTATAGGTTACACAAGCAACGAGCGTACCCTAAGACTAGTAAATTGAAACTTGGAATAGAATATATAACACATTGTTCTGAATATAAGTCAATATATAAACTTCAAAATACAAAGGTTTTTGTCATACTATGCGCTACTTGTTAGTTAGCTAGTTATACTTTGAAAAGTCGCAGCAAGTTTCTGTTACTCTTTTTTTCAAGTGCCAATACTTCCAGTGCCTCCAGCTCCATCGAAATACATGGATCCGGCAATGCTACCGCTGCTGACACCTTCCATGAGAGCATATTTCATATCTTCTGATGGCCGCCAGTGTCGCTTCCTTTGGTTTATGAACCAGTTGTTTATCTGCTTCGGGTCTAGCCCAGTGATCTCCGACAGCCTATTTTTCTCTTCTTCCTGCATTATTGTCATCTATGTTACATTCACAATTAACAGAAAACACCTGATCAGCATTATAAACTCGTTAGCCATGATTCGTGACACGATATTGCACGCTCGTCACTTCAATCTATCCCTTCTACCACTGAAACAAATGAGTTTACCTTCTGTACACTTAATCATCTGAAAGATAACTACATGCAATCGTGCATAAAAAGTGGCATTAGTAACTTCGATTATAAGACATGCATGTTAAAATTCTTCACTGTGTATAGGTTGAATCCTTAACAACTAAGAGTGACAAATAAACAGATGAGTAGTAACTATCAATAATATTAGCCCGGGCATTGAGTAGAGGCCCTAAGTTAGGGAATTGACCATTATAGCAAAGGTGCAAGAGGAGATAGCATGTGGGGAGTCATTGCAAATGCTATATAATGTTTAAAAGGACCAGTTAAAATAGGAACCAGTTCTGTCTTCTCAGATCTCGGACAGAGTACTATAATTTCTAGACCAGCATTTCTAGCGACACAGAGTTTTAAGACATCCTTAAATGAATGGCACCAAGTAGTAGTAGAAATTACCGTGGGATAAGGCCATCTGTAGTGGGTATTCCACCAGTCCAGCAATGCAGTTCTTGCATCCTTGGGTAACTTGCCTTTCTTCCTCTTCTTCAAAAATTCCTTTCTCAAGCTGCTAAGGTAGCCACTATATTTGCGCATCAGCGTTTCTTTTAGCTCATTATCACCTTCACGGTTAGCAGGAGATTCTTGGGTACTATCCGCTGCTTCCATCTCCCCGCAGCATAGATCCTCGTCTGAGGAGCCGCCTACTGCTTCATCTGTTATGAAATTCTAACATAAATCAAAAAGAATTCATATGCTTACATCACCTGGCATGGGCCACAGAACATCTTTTGCATTCATAATCAAATATTCATAAAGAGAATCTCAGACCAAGCAACACTGTATTACATGGAGTACCTCAAAGCCCCGAACAATAGCATTAGGCATAAACTTTGACCATTTATTTAAAAGAAATATCACTAAAATGAGAGTTAATACATTCAAGGTTGACTCAATGGTTCACTAAATGACCAAATCGATTTGTGACCTGACCAGCTTCCACTCGAAAAGATCCAAATTGAGAGGTTTTAGGATCATATCTCCAGTTATTAAGAAGCCCTTCACCACTTCATAGCATTAAGATATCATAATAAGCATTCAACTAATGAAAAGAACACACAGTTTTCAGAACATGGTAACATGGAGATGTTACCCATTAAGACAGCAGAAACCACAAAGGACCAACAGAATCTAATTCTTGCACTGTTTAAAGATGCTTTCTTTCAGCTTTGTATCATCACAAGGGATTCAGTCGAAAATTTCCATTTTCAATTAAATGGGTTGGCATTTTTGTACATACACAGCTCCAAAAATTCTCCATATCTATACTAACCTTATCACACCCTGAATAATTTCGATAAAGAATATAGTAAATAGGGGAAAAATAAAGAAACATTGAGTCGCTTCATGCAGATACATGTTAAGTAATAAGGGACAATTGGTACTTCCATTTTGTGATTGTGTAAGTGCACTTATGATATAGGGAGAGTGCATGCAGTGTTGGAAATGGAAAACTATTTTGGTTATCTTCTTTGCATTACTTGTACTAATATCGTGAATACACTCTACTTCCTCTCATGCGTAAGACTAAACTCTCACTGCCGGAGAGAGCAATTGTCGGGCGAAGACTATTACAGTTATATAATAAATCAAAGAATTGGTGCATCACTGCATAGAAGCAGCTTGTCCTAGGTTCGAGGGCCACCTAAAAATGCTCAATTTTTCAGCAAAAGAAGTTAAATCCAACTACTACTCTGCAGGTGCCAAGCAACAAATTCCACCAAATATTAGCATCTTACGTACTATTTGCATAAGAAGAAACATGGTTTTAGGAGAACTCCAGTGGTATTGTTTCATAACATGCATAGATCGTTGCTGAAATGAAAAAATCAAGCGACGCAAAAATGACAATGCAATTTCTATTTGTGAACCACAGTTCACCGTAGAAGATGTATAAAGCACACAAACAAACACCAAAATATGCTGCCACATGGAATTTAAGAACATGACAGCAAAAGACATGGAAAGAGAAAAATAAAATTCTTACATGTTGGGTCCCTCATAATGCAAATTTGGCCTACTCAACACAAAGATTTAGAGCTTACACGTATTGAATTAGTACTACATTGAGTTGGTGAATAAATTGTGGAATACAAGCATAAATTTGGGGCCAAGCTACTATAATAAGGAAGAGACATCCTATTCTAGCTTACATTTAAATAATGAATTTGAATTCTTGAACCATGAAAAGGGTACATAACATCATCATTCATAGTTTCCTACTAAGTAAAACAAACATTCTCAAGTATTACAAACAGAAATTGGGAGTGTACCTCATAAAATTGGGTACGTACAATTATTTAAGGGGTAAACTGTAGTTCCTCTTAGTTTCCTGTGTTTCTACTCTCTTGGCATCATCCTTAATTCAAACTCTAGCAGTACAAATAAAGAAGAACAGAAATCGTGCTGGAAATTTCCAGTCATAACCCTCGGAAACACCAAGAACATGCAAGTTATGGTTAAAGTATTTGCTTTTATGATCAAATTAAAGCAACAAATAATAACACTTCAACACAGATATGTTAGCAGGTTTTGAATTTATTTACATATAAAACAAGTACTGCATGTAATCATATAAAAACCATTCAAGCTCATATCACTGAGAATCTCCCGATTTGGAATTACCACTTGCTTCCAAAATCGTTAGAGATCCATAGACTGTTATGCACGATTAAATGCATGACTAGGGAAAGGAGTAAGGACAATAATTATGACATGTCACAAACACAGATAGAAAAGACTGTAAAAGGGCATGACAGACAAGGAACACATTTAGAGATATATTGTAATGCCAATACATAATTAAATTTCAGCTTAAATTCTTCTTCACTGCCAATAATACATTTTTTTTACACGAAATAAATCGTAAGCATGTTATTTCTTTTTTAAAAGAAAGGTCTATCTGACAACAACAAGAAGGGAAGTGAAAAAGAAAAAAGAAAAAAAATCTTAGGATGGCATTTCTCTTAGCTTTTGCAAAACAAGAAAAGAATTCAATTTTCATAAAAGCCGCTTGATTGATGGAGCTAATTCTTGCAAAAATCGAAAAAAACAACACTAATTAATCTCCTCATGCCCAAACCGCGTCCAAGCCTTAGCCTTCATGTATCTACCCAAACAAATAATTATTAGAGACAGATACCTAATTTCAAATTAAACACATTCAGAAGCATTTCTATCATGTGTCAAAGCTAAGTAAAGCACACATTCATGTGCAGGTGTATTCTTGCACCATAATATCAAGACATAGTGTTAATGCTCCGTATGCCTCGAACCTAATACACCTTCTACCAAAATGGACCTGCATAGTGTCTGCCTGATCGTAGCAGCCATATATTCAATATCTCATCATTAATAAAGATCACCAGTCATCCATAACTTTCAAGTTCCATGACAAAATCATTCAAGTGGAGGTTTTATTATATGTAAACCATCTATTCGGAATTTCATTTAAATCCAAATTACTCTCTTCGAAAATTTAATGAAAAACTCGAGCTAAACAAGTGAAAAGGTTTTTGGCATCATTGTGTTTAGCATCACTGGGTAGGGCAATTTGAGAAAGAAAAAGTAACACCCAATTAGAAAGCGCATAGATAATGCACTAAAATGACAAGGTGTCTTATATCATTTGTTATCCCAAATTACACATTTGCCTATTTTAAAAGAGTCTCACCCATGATTTCAAGTGTCCAGAGTATTTCGAATCCTACCTGACTCAACCGAGCTTCTGTTACATGATAGAAGTCTACAGCAAGTAAAAGCTAGCTAACTTTATGGCATATATATCTTCTTTAAGCATTCTAAAATGGAGTTTTAATTTCTATGCACCTACAGCAATTAGCTACAACAATAATTAGTTTTAAGTTGACCTACAAAAATAATTAGCTATCCCTCTTCATAACAAGCCTAATATACCAACCTGGGAAATATAGAATAACACGCTATAGTTAGTTAAATTACACTAGTAATAAAACAAATTACTTACCGCTAGCTATCAGAGTGGAAAACTTAAAATGCATTAGTCATCTTAAAAGCCTTATTAATTCCAATGGGAGAGATAAGAAACAAAAACTGACAGCAACAGTCGCAAACGTTGCGGCCTCCGAAAAAACTCAATTTCCAAGGCTACCAACATGCCTTCTCGCAACCCTAATAAGTATAATACAGAAGGGGCCAGCTAAAGTATAGGGGGGTCCGAATCAATCCTGAAAAGTTGAACGGAATAGTATTTCTGACCAAAGTTAGTACTTTCAACCCACCCCCCAAGAAAAAACCCATAAACACACGCATAAACAATAGTGATGAGTCAAGAATCATGACTACTCATGTTTCACTATGTTAACAGTATCAAGAAAGAACAAAAAGAACAGTGAACAACCTACCAGATAGATAATTGTTGTTGGAGTTGAAAGAGGTGGTTGTTGTTATTAAGTTTTCTTTGCAGAGGGAACTGAGCTGCGACTCAATATTATTCAAGAACGTCGTGGCTTCATCAAACGGCTTTGACAACTCCTCCTTGTATTTTAGTAATACCGCACAATATGATTCCTTCACAACACAGAAATAACAAAAAAAACCTCATTTTAATTAGTAAATGACCCACTATTATATATGTGTGTGTGTTGATGAGTTTTTCTATGTGGGGTTTTCACCATAAACTCATCAAGTTCTGGATCAGTTCCGATTTCAGTATTATGGCAGCTGGATATTAAGTGGTTCTCTTTGCTGATTTCTTCAAGAATTGATGCCATTTCCTGGGGTGCTCCAACCTTCATATGGCAACAATAAGAACCCACAAATTAATACTCGTGCCTTTTTTAATATACATACACGAACACTATATACTTGACATAGAAAATAAACTGTAGTAGTACACAGTGAACACAGTAATGATCAACAAAACAAAACAAGGAAGGAAGATGGATTTATTTGATTTACCTTTCGGCATTGAAGGTAGGCAGATAATAAGTTAGGATAAAGAGGATGATTAGCAATCTGAGCTTTAATAAGATCTGACATCTCCAAGCTAGCTTTTTCAAGATTATTATCAACACTACTGTTATTAATTGGCCCCTCTTGTTGTTGACCAGTTATGTGCTCAAGGACTCCCACAACATGATTATTGTTGCTCGAACATGCAATAGCAGAATGAAGTTTGCTCAATTCATCCATCATCAAACAGTACTAAACAAGAAACAATAGTACTTGTTAGAAACCAAACAAACCCTTTCACATACACACACTGTGTAATAATAAAATCTGGGAAGTTTATTAACCTGCACCCTTTTAAGGTTATTCCTAAGTTAAAGAGGAAGAGAAACAGCTGGGAGAGGAAAGGTCCAAGGGGATTACTATTATAGAAGGAAGAGATAGAGATAGAGAAAGACACCTGGAAAAAGACCCTACTTTAATTTTCTTTTGCCACACACTCGAGAGAGTTGAATAAAAAGTTGATAAAGACCAGTGCAGACTTTCTGTTCCCAACACTAAGTGTAGGGGGAAGGAAAGAGAAGCGAAGAGGGTGTTTCAAGGGTTCTAGAGGTGTGGCGCGCGGATTGGATTTATCTGGTATGATTGATTGGTTCAGACTTGAGACATGATAAAACTAGTTGCAAAATTTTTATATTCAAATCTCACTCACAAATCACAATACACTTATTTGAAACAAGGACAAATATTTGATTATGTGCTAATATTTATTTTACTTTTCATTAAACTTTTTATCTAATATTATCATGTCGTTAGAAAAAATATTCGACAAATATTGTCAATATATGAGTAGTAATATAGAACTTTTTTCTTGAAGAATTTGGTCATATAAAATCCTTTCATTTTCATTAATGGCAAGAACAAATATAAAATAATATATAAGTGTATGAATAAACAAAAATATATATAAGAGAAGTAATTAATATTGAACAATCTTGAGTACTATATGAGCAAACTTGGATCTTCTTCCCCTATATTTATTAGGGCAAACTTATTTTCTTATTATCATGGTGATTTAATTTCTACATTAGTTACCGGACGGCTACTGTATTAATAATGATGTTTATTATTAAAAGTTACTTAACAAAAAGCAAATTATAATTTAAAAAGTAGTATTTTTCTTATCAATTCATATAACTTAAATTCGTATAGATTTAATACATATTTACAAGAAGTACACACATTATCATCAGAAAAAAATATAAAAAAATAAAAAGAGAGAGAAAGGTGCCGAGGGTTGGGAAAGATTATAGGCTGGTATTAGGAAAGGACATGAGAAAGGAATGGATGGACATGGCAATAAAAGGCAGAGGGTGGGGGGGAGGGGGGAATTGGGGCGTGGGGTTGTGTCAAGTAATCTACTACAACTATGAATATGGGGTGCTTTTTGGTTTATAGCGCACGTTCTTGCACGCTATCCAACAGTAACACTTTGTACGTAATGCTCAATGGCAACCATATCTAGTGAGGCATCCATACTCTCCAGCTCAATCTATATTTCCACCATATTCTAAAGTTTTAACCAAACACTGTAGCTATTTACTGACTGGTTGTATGTATTGCTTTATCAAATACTTTAATGACTTCGAGAGGTGGTATTATATACTATTACTGCTAACTATGTGCGTAACTCTATCAAAGGGAGGAGTGAAACAGTGCCTTCAACTTGGACTAGAATTTGAACTTTATGAATATAAAAAATTTGACAAGAGAAATTGTTCAGTTGGTCAGCATCCTCATCTACAATCTCAATATCATAGGTTCGGGTCACCAAAGAAGCAATAGCTCCAACAAAAGGAGATGAGAATCAAAGGGAAGGAGAATAAAAAAAATTTAAAATATATATTGTAATATTTCAACTTTGCCAAATACAAAGTGTTAGATGAAAGGAGAAAAAAAGGTGTAAAGAAATTTTGCAAAGAATATTTAATGTTTGATATATATATTTATAAAAAGTAATTTTTAATTTATATGCATAATAAATTTTTTTTTATATTTAGTATAATTTGTCGATAAAAGATGTTCAGCTGGACATTCTTCACTTTATGTGGCTACGCCACTGCTTTTCGGTGTTTAATTTTGAAGTACTCACAATGTGATTTATTTATATCAAGAATTAAAACATAATTGTCTACAATATACGTGATTGGTAATGTTAAAACGAAAAAATAATTATAATTGTATAGACTATATATATTAATGTGAAAACTCTTTATATTGTTAATGCATAAATCCTTCTTTAATAAATATTATGCTATATAGATTTCTGGTGACTACTCTCCTCAGGGCTTTCTGTTCATTTTATTTTTCTGAGCAATAATGTTTTAGAGTGCAATGATCCTACACTTGATGCCGAACTTTTGGAAAAGCTAAGAGATTATTCTCTAACGGTCTAATTTGAAAAAAATATTCAATATTTTTTCGGCTAATAAAAATCGAAAACATATTAATGAACTTCTTTCGCGTACAAAAAAGGACACGGCATGAGCTTCGGTATTTGGCCGTCGGTATAAAAGTACAAATTAGGCAAATTTTAAACCAAATTTTAATAGGAGATTTTAATTTTTAATAAATTTATATAGTACTCATATATACAAAAAGTTAGTGTTATCTTTTTTTTCATACTGTTTATAGTGTAATATTCTTGAAAACCATAAAGCTTTTAATTTTACATTATTGTACTAGTATTATTTATACAAGTACATATTAATTCAAGTTAAAAGGATGTTAGTTATGTGTTTGCAATTATTACCTTGGATTCTATTGCAAAAAAATTATTTACTAATATAAAAATTTGAGTAATTTAATCTAAAGTTCTAAAATATTTATATACTTAAAAGTAAGCAGTATTTTCTGTACAGATTCATACATACATACATATATATATATATATACACAAAATTTAATATATTGTTTAAATGAAAATAAAATTACTTCTTTGGAATCTTCATGCAAAGGCTTTTGATTAAAAAAAAAAAGAAGGTGTTGTGAGTGACGTGACAATACAATATGTTTCGATTGGTCATTGGGCGGTAAATTAATAACTCACACTTTTTCCACTTCATCACAGAACAAAAGCAAGCATTCTTCTGTTCAGTCATTCAAAGCACGAAAAAAGCTCAAAAAAATACCACAAGTAGTTACCGAGTCCTCAAAGAACGGAAACCTCAGTTACTCCCTCTTCTCAGTTATCATCATTTGAATTTGCCAAGAATTATTGTCCCCGTGCCTTTGAACCTCGTTATTATTGCTTCTACGTTCAGAGTTGAGGAGTCAGCGTAGCTAGTTAATTTCGGGAATATTCTAGATATATGTGTATATCTATGTTGAAAATGTCATAATTTTATTTATAACTCTTAAACTCAAAAGTCAAATAGGGATACCGGTTGAATAATTTGTTCATGTATTCTGATTATCCTTAAATTTTGAGTCCGTCTCTGCCCAAGAAAAAATACTTTTTTCTTTTTACTAGCCACTTCTTCTCAAAGGATGCATGGTGTCCCCACGAATTTATTTAAGTGATGTTTGCTCGTGTGGTGTTCCCACGAATTCATTTTTACGTCATATTAAGTGATTGTATGCTCCTGTGAGTTACATTCAGGGTTGAACACTTGAACTCCATTCCCTAGTTTGGAATGTTAGGTATTCCCTTCAGTTTATGTAATAGTATTTCGATTTTAGTCCATTCAAAATAATAACTATTTAAGTTTGAAAATAATTTAATTTTTAACTCCATTTTTTATTCTTGAAGATAAACTTTACCCACATAAATATACATTAAGATATGTTTAAAATTACAAATACAAAAAAAATTATAGCTACATAAATGTGTACATGATTTTAGAATTTACAAGTTTCAATAGTTTTTTCTTTATTTTTTAAAACTTTCAGCCCGTCAAAATATGTCTCATAAATTACTCCTAGAAGAGTGCTAGACTTAGCTCTTATTTGGCAAATTTTTCAAAAAAAGTTTGAAAATGTTGTTTGTTCATGGAATATGATTAATTTTTGAAAAAAAAATTCAAGTTTTCAAAAACTGATTTATGACAGTTTTTGGTAAAAGTTTTTCTTCCATTCACAAAACATCTAACTTTTTTTTCAAACAAAATACATGTCCAAACATAACTTTAACTTTTAAAAATTATTTTCACATATAATTTTAAAACTCTTTTTTCAAATTTTAATCAAATTTATGTCCGAACGCTAGCTTAAATTGGACAAGATTCATTAAAGAGGTCCATGAAGCAGACAAGCAATAATATTGTATTATTTTTCAGATGGAAAAAAATGAAAAAGGAAATGTTGTAGGAAAACGTTATAATTTGATGACTCAAACGCGTATTCTTATTACATTCTATCTGTTGGTACATATACGAGATAGTGTTATTTATACATCATGCCATTTATAATTTATAATTTAAGAAAATAATTTTTTTATATTTCTTACGTGTAAATAGATCTTTTACGTGTAAAAATTAATCTCTCATGTGTAAAAAAAAAAATTATAAAATTAAAAATAAGTTTGTAAAGAGACACAAAACTAATTGATCTGATACGGGTAAAAGATAGTAATTTGAATATAGCGAATTTCAAGTAATCAACTCTCCACCTGGTTGCTGAAGTGAAATGAAAAAGGCAAAATAATGTATGATGGAAGAGAAGATTTGCTAATTAAGACCAAGTAGCACGCACTAATTAAGTGTGGTATCTGGAAAGTTTAACCATATCATTTAGCCAAATCTTTGACTATGAAGAAAAGGCAGAATCCTTAGCTAGTAATGATTCTCCTCTTTTTGTCCGAGAACATAATTTGATGAACTTTGCCAACAATGATTTTTTTAATTTAAAGTTGGGTTAATTTGGTTATCATATGATTGGGCTCTTAGCCAGCACATGTTCGTTTCACTAAACTATTTGTCTTCCATATTTATTTAAGTGATGTTCCTCATGTTTTTTTATCCTAGGTTCACAATGGTTAACTTCAACATTCAATTCATTCATTCTTATTGTAAAAGATTCATCTTAATTGAGCATTTATGGTTAACTTTGTATTCTTTAATGTTTCATTACTACGTCGGCACATAAGCTATGTATAGTGTTTTCAAGAAATAGTGAAATAGACTTTGTTCATTAAGTACAAGAGTTTAACAGAAATTACAATATGACATAATTCGTTAACATGCTATTTTGACGGAGGTTGGATGAGAAAGGAGACGCGGTAAGGAAAGTTGTTTAGGTTGAGAAAGCAAGGAAAAACAACAGAGAGA
This sequence comes from Nicotiana obtusifolia, assembly GCA_002018475.1. NCBI lineage: Eukaryota > Viridiplantae > Streptophyta > Magnoliopsida > Solanales > Solanaceae > Nicotiana > Nicotiana obtusifolia. The sequence goes on from MCJB01038645.1 coordinate 42,059, forward strand.
GCAAGAGGCAACTTGATTTCTTCTCAATTTACAATTCGTAAGGGCATAGACTCCCTAAATTATTTATCCCTAAATTATTTATCCCCTAGGCGAGAGAGGTTGCCTCCCCCACACTGCAGCATTACAAAACCCAGCGGAAAGGGGGCCTCCACATCAGCAGACGAAGGGATGCCCCCAGTTGTAAAGAAGCTCCTCGAAGCATGGCTGACCGACACGCTAGCAAGCGTCCTCAACAAACCCGCTCCAGGCATGACTGCAGAAACCACAAAAACTTGTATGATACAACAAACAGACGAGCAGTGCAACCGACCAAACCCTCCAACGATAGGTATAACTCACAACATCACTGACTGTGCAGGTGATAATGCCCACACTGTCATTCTAAAGAGGATGAAAGAAATGGAGAATGAACATAAGGCACTCCGAGACCAGATGAAAGAATACCAAGAACGAGTTGACAAGATACTGGGCGCTCCTAAGCTGCTGCCAAAAAGGGACTCCGGCAGGTTCGTAGAGCAGCCGAACAACGATGATTCAGCCCCGCATGCCATACCAAAAACCTTCAAAATGCCGCCATACCTTAGGATATACGGCGGAACGACCGATCCTGAAGATCATGTGACTCACTACGTCACCTCCATGAAAGGCAACAACCTCGCCAAGGAATAAGTGTCCTCCATTTTGCTGCAGAAGTTTGGCGAAACCCTTATGGGAGGGGCATTAACATGGTATTCGTAGCTACCAGCCGGTTCCATAGAAACTTTCAAAGAAATGGCCGATAAGTTCGTAACCGCACATGCCGGAGCAAGAAGGCCGAAGTTAGAGTAAACGATATATTTGCTATTAAGCAGTCTTTGGGAGAGGAACTGAGGGACTTCCTCACCTAGTTCAACAGAGTAAGGATGACTCTGAGTAGGGACAGTTCAAAAGCAACTAAAAAACTGTTGAGCTGATTGATGAAATCCTCCAACCACTTGGGACGAAATCCACAATGCTTATTGTGCTGAGGCCCGAGCAGACGAGGACGACCTCAACGGACCAACTCACCGGCTAACCTCGGTACATGCCAAATCCAGAAAAGAACGAAGAGACAACACCAGAAGAGATCACCCGATTCTGTGACCTAACAGGGAACGACATCAATCATATGTTAGGGCGGATGTCGCACCCTCCCCCCGTTACAAAGAAGGCCCGTCCATGTCAAGGACAGGGAATCATCGAACGACATAGGTATGCCTCCTTTATTATCTGCTCACAATTTTTGTTTATCGTCTACATAAATAATCTACCCTCTTGAGAAACTCGAAACAAAGGTGAAGTGGCTGCTGAAGATGAGATCAGACCCGAACACCAAAAAATCCGACGCCCTCTGTGAGTTCCACAAGGAACGCAAGCACAAAATAGAAATTGCATCGCCCTCAGACAAGAAGTCATAAACATGTTACGGTAAGGGCACCTCAAAGAGTTGTTAAGCGATAAGGGGAGGACCAACTTCGCCAGAGGACGTGAACATCAAGACCACCAAAGCCGCCATCACCAGCTTGAACTATCAACAAGATCATCGGTGGCGGCGATGACGCCACTATCAACAGCGTGAAATTCACCACCACTCACAAGCTCAAGCGGTCGATCGCTTAAGAATGGTATGACAGACTAGAAGAAAGTATCATTTTCGACGAGTCGTATGCCGACGGTTTGACTTTCCTCATAATGATGCCCTTGTCACTACTTTACGCATTTTAGATACCGATGTCAAACGGATCATGGTGGACGGTAGAAGTGGCGCATGCATTATCCATCCCCGAGTCCTTACCCAAATGAGATTCGACGATAAGATAGTGTCGCGCTGCATCACGCTAACTGATTTTAACAATGTAGTTGAGCGGACATCCGGGGAAATTACACTCCCCGTCCTGGCAGGCGGCGTGACTCATGGACCAGGCCACTACGTACAACACCGTAGTGGGGCGACCATGGATACATCCCATGAGAGCCACCCCCTCCAGCTTAGGGGGTGGAATGCAGTCCGTGATGAGGTGGAAAAACTGTTAGAGGATGACTCTATCAGGGAGTCGAAGTACCCCAAGTGGATCGCCAACGTAGTGATGGACAAAACAAAAATGGAAAATGGCGGATGTGCGTGGATTTCACGGATTTGAACAAAGCATGTCCGAAGGATTCGTTCCTATTACCCCGTATCAATCAACTCATCGATGAAACAGCCGGACACGAACTATTGAGTTTCTTGGACGTTTACTCAGGCTATAATCAAATTCTTATGGAGGAAGAAGATCAGGAGAAGACCACGTTCATCACCCACCAAGGAACGTATTGCTATAGGGTCATGCTGTTTGAACTGAAGAACATGGGAGCTACTTATCAAAGATTGGTAACAAAGATGTTCAAAGACCAACTCGGTAAGACCATGGAGGTATATATAGACGACATGTTGGTCAAGTCCGAAAGGGCAGAGGATCACGTCGATCATTTGAAAGAAACTTTCAACATACTCAGATGGTACGGAATGAAGTTGAACCCATAGAAATGCGTGTTTGGTGTAGCCTCGGGAAAGTTCTTGGGTTTTTTGGTGTACCAGTGAGGGATCAAGGTCAACCTAGACCAAATCAATGCCATCGTGGGGATACCAGAACTCTTAACCACCAAAAAGCAAGTCGAAAGGCTGACTGGTCAAATCGCCGCTCTATCAAGGTTCATCTTGCGGTCATCTGATAGATGTCACAAATTTTTGGTGTACTCAAGAAGGAGAACGAACTTGAATGGACTCCCAAGTGTGTCCAGGCTCTGCGAGAACTGAAGGCATACTTATTGTCACCACCCTTGCTTTCAAACCCCGAACCGGGGGAGTAACTCCTCGTCTATTTAGCCGTCTCCGAGGTAGCAGTAAGCGCAGTCTTGATCCACAAAAACAAAGGTACGCAATATACTATCTATTACATTAACAAAACACTTGTCAATGCAGAGACAAGGTACCCGCATGTCAAAAAATTGGCTCTGGCCCTGGTCGTAGCTTCACGAAAGCCTAGACCCTATTTCCAATGCCACCCCATCTCGGTCGTCACAACCTTTCCCTTGAGGAGCAGTTTGCACAAATCCCAGCTGTCGGGGAGGCTGGCCAAATGGGCCAACGAGCTAAGCGAGCATGATATCACGTACTAGCAGCGAACGGCAATAAAGTCACAAGTGCCCGCCGACTTCGTCGCCGTCTTCAGTGCCAAAATAATGCCCGAAGTCGAAAGGGAAGCCGTCCAAGCTTCCTTCCAAATACAAGGCCTCTGGGTCCTGTACATCGATGGCGCATCCAACGCATCAGGGTCCGGACTGGGACTCGTATCCGAGGTCCCAACAGGCAAAGTAATTCACCAGTCCATAAGGTACCTGGATATGGCTAACAATGAGGCCGTAATTGCAGGATTAAGGCTAGCACTCAAGTATGAGGCAAAACAGCTGAAACTCCGCTTTGATTCCCAGCTCGTAGTCAACCAAGTCAAAGGGACTTTCCAAATCAAGGAACAAAGGTTGCAAAAATACCAGACCAAAATCTGCAAGCTATGCCTGAGTTCGACGAGTGCCAGCTCGATCAGATCCCACGTGCAGAATGTCGAAACAGATGGCCTCGCCAAACTGGCCGCAGCTACCAAAAGCATCACGACCAGAGATCAGAGCGTAATTCATCTCCTCAATTCATCACCGAACCAAATCGAGGTAAAAACCATAAACTTAACTTGGGACCGGCACAACCGTACTATCGCATATTTACGGGACGGCACAATACTGGGTGACAAAAAAAGAAGCCAAGAAACTAAGAATGCAGGTGACCAGATGCAGTCTCCTCCATAGTGATCTATACAAGAGGACTTATGATGGCTCTCTGGCGAAATGTTTGGGTCCGAACCAAACCCAGCGCGTCCTCGAAGAAGTCCATGAAGGCCTCACTCCGGCAATCGAGCACTAGTTAGATGCCTCATACGGGCGGGATACGATTGGCCCACCATGGAAAAAAAACGTCGCAGACTTCGTGAGGGAATGCCAACAGTGCCAAAATTACGCCTCAATGATTCATCAAGCAGGCGAACACCTCCACTCAGTCACCTCCCCTTGGCCGTTCATCAAATAGGGAATGGACATTATGGGTCCCCTCCTAGCAGGGCGAGGTAATGTACGATTCCTTTTGGTTTTAACTGAAAACTTCTCTAATTGGTTGGAAGCAGGAGCATTCGTCCATATACGGGAACATGAAGTAATCGCCTTTCTATGGAGAAACATCATTTGCTGATTCGGCCTACGCAAGGAAATCAGCTGAGACAACGGACCCTAGTTCACAGGAAAGAGAATTACCGAGTTCTTCGAGAAATGGCATATCAAGAGGGTACTCTCAACCCCTTATCACCCAGAGTGTAACGGACAAGTAGAATCCTCCAATAAGTCTATACTAAACATCATAAAGAAAAAGCTCGAAGATGCCAAGGGACTATCGCAAGAAATACTACCAGAAGTATTATGGGCCAACCGAACAACTCCGAAGACGAGCATCGGAGAGACACCCTACTCTTTGTTCTGTGGGACCGAGGCAGTAATAACGGTCGAGGTTGGAGAGCCCAGCTTAAGGTACTCCTACAAAAGCAGTATGAGTAACGATGAGAGCAGAAGGCAGGAACTCGACGAAATCGAAAAAAGAAGAGATATGGCGTACATAAGAATGGTCGCCCAAAAACAACAAGCAGAACGCTATTACAACACGAAAGCAAAGACCCCCGGGAAGGCAACCTAGGAACGAATTGAGATGGTCCGTACAAAATCACAGCCAAAGCGAACAAGGGATCATTACAGATAGAGAAAATGGAAGGAAAGCGACTTCCAAACAACTGGAACATCAGCCACCTCAAATACTTTAACTTTTGAGAGAAGAAGCATCTCCCAAGTCATACTCTTTTTCCCTCACTTAAGTTTTTTCCCATTTGGTTTTCTCAGGGAGGTTTTTAACGAGGCGGCGAAGGGAACACTTCGAGTCGAAGTACGCGAGGGCAGGACCATTGTTTCTATTTCATTGCTCGACTTCTCAATACTCTCCAAGTCAAACAATGAAGGGACTAAGTAGACTAGGACTAGGACTGGAACACCAGCCAACATCCAAAATCTGTAATTTTCTCCAAGTATGTAACCAAAGCAACAATGTCAAAACAATAAGAAACTTATGTTTATCAGAATGCCTACCGTCCCTCGGCCACAACCTAACAAAAGGTTATGTTCGATCCCGCTCAAACAAACACCTACCGGCCCTTGGCCTCGACTTAACGAAAGATTATGTTCGACCGCGCTCGAACAAACACCTACCGGCCCATGGCCGCGACTTAACGAAAGGTTATGTTCGACCCTGCTTGAACAAACACCTACCGGCCCTCTCGGCGAGGACTTAACGAAAAGTTATGTTCGACCCTGCTCATTAAGTATTTACCGGCCCTCAGGCGCGACTCAACGAAAGGTTATATTCGATTACGCCCGAACAAACACCTGCCGGCCTCGACCGCTATTTAACGAAAGGTTATGTTCGATTACGCTAGAACAAACACCTACCAGCCCTTGGTCGCAATTTAATGAAAGTTATATTCGATTACGTTCGAACAAACACCTACTGGCCCCAGACCGCAATCTAACGAAAGGTTACGTTCGACCTCGTTCAAACAAACACCTACCAACCCTCGGCCGCAATCTAACGAAAGGTTATGTTCGACTTGTCCGCATCTCAACAAAAAAAAACAACGCACGCAATCTGTGAATAGCGGGCTCCAAGTCCACGACCAGCTGAAAGACAACAACATAAGAAGGACAAAAGCAAAATAAGCAAACAATAGAGACAAAAAACATACAAGTACAGAAAATAAACCACAAGGGAAAAAGATGCAAGGAACAACTTTGATATTTCATAACTGTTTATAGAGGCTGAAGAAGACGCCGGCATAAATACACAAAAAGGTCAAAAGAAAACTACCGGTCGCCGCCATCACGACCATCAGTGCCCTCACCAACTTGGCCCTCAATGGCGTCGCCATCTTGACCACCAATATCCTCGCCAACGCTACCATTGCCCTCAGGACATGCTACATCATACCAGGCTTTCTCCTCGAGTCGGTCTACACTCTCGTCCCCCTCGTCCTCACCGGCCTCAGACGTAGCGAGATCATACCCACAAGCGACTCGAGCTTCACGAGTCTTGATACCTAATTTTGCCTTCATATTTTTTAAATAAGTATGTATACTTTGAAATTATCTTTTTGCATCATTACTTAATTTACAAGAGTTATACAAGTATTTTCTATAATTTTTCATAATTTTTAGAGCTTTAAAAATTGATTTCCTTGCATATAAATTACTTGATTACTTATTAATTATCTCTATAAGTTATTTTAGGATCTTAATCATCCAAATTTATTATTTGTATCCATATATATGCTTCATAATATTTTACTTTGTCTTATTAAAATAATATTTGTATTTTGATATTTTACATAATTTTGTAATAATAGCCTATATTCTATACATAATTGTATTTTTATATTATTTATACTAAAATAGAATTTTTATATTTTTATAATGTCAAGTTAGTATTCTAAATTATTTTACTGCATAAGTGATATTTTTATTATTTATTAATTTTTTATAAATTATTTTAAAAAATAATTTCGTATATTTAATTTATAGCCCCAATGTAGGGCTAATTTCGGACTAAAATTTGGCCCAAATCATTAGCCCAACACCCCACCCCAATCCAAACGACCCTTGTGACCAACCCGGTCGCGACCGGTCTAAACGAACCGCCCCCCTCCCCTTTCTATCTTAGTCGTTGATCTCAAATGATCAACTACCCCGAATAAACTGACCCTTTTCCATATATCCCTCCCCTCTAAAACTAATCCCATTTTTCACACTTCAGCCGCCTCTACTCTCTCTATTCCCCTCTCCTTCTTACAAACCCTAGCCGCTGTATCCCTATATCCTCTCCGAATCCAGCCCCAATATGGAATCCCTTTGTGATTCTCTTGCCTTCTTCTGCTACTACTCGCGCGTTCATGGTGTTATTTAATATTTACCTAACTTTGGTAAATACCACCTTTCAAGACGGGTCTGATTTGGCTCTAATTTTGTGAAGATCTGGCCGATGTTTCATCTATATATACTCTATAATGAACAATTCTTGTATTTTCAACCAAATTCATGGCCACTGGAATCAACTAGGGTTTGAAATTTCGATCTCTCCTTTGCCGGCTCTGTTACTGATTGCATGCGATATTTTCTTTCCTTATTGATGTTTAATCGATTGTTTTCCTTGTTTGTGCATTCAATTTCAACACTATATAAACCCCTCTCCAATTTCCCCTTTAGGACAAACTCTAATTGCTAAAAAACTACTATTGTCTTTCTTATTCTTGCCTTACACTATTCTGAAACTTAAAATCTTGGCCGGTTGAAAGCCAAGGCCACCGGAATTCGATTATTCGACCTTTCTCAGTGTGAGCACTGCCCGGGGTTCATCAGAAACCCTTGGGAACTATGATGCACTGAGATGTTGGGGTTCTACTGTTCATTTGCTACTAACATTCGAGATATTGCTGAAATTGTTCTTTGTTTACTCATTCGTCAATTAGTAACTGGTAAGCACCTATGACCTTTACAATTCAATTCTCTTTTCGTTTGAGTTCCTGCTTTGCATAACTATGTCTCTGAGATTTTTTATGAACCAACATGCTATTGTATGCTCTAAAGCTCTTCTTGAGGCTCTATACCCTCCAGTAACCGAATTTCCCTATTTATTGCCTTGATTCCGTTTTCTTAAGCATATATTGTCCAATGTGTGTGTTCCACTGCTTATTATTGTTGCTTATTCTGAGTTTAGCTTCTTGCCTTCTTCTATTCTTTTATGAAGAGTCGAGTCATGCCTAGAACCTGTTCTAATCCCTGTTGAATCATTCATGTGCAGCTTAATGCTTTTCTAGAGTTAACTCCTGATCATGTCATTAGCTTAAACATGCTTTCCTTGAACTAATGTGTGTTCCCTGCCTTGACCTATATCTTTGTGATAAATCAATGCATGTGTTTCAGACCTTGTTAAGTCACTGTCCAACCTGCTAAGTTCCTGAGACCGTACTAATTAGCTAAGGTATGTTTCCATGCCATTTAAGTTCTAATGTATGTTTGACTTGCGCAATCCTGTGCTCTTTAGCATTGTTTGAAACCTTAGGGTAAAATCTCATATCTGGCCTCTTCTCCCATATGTGATTAAGCCTAGTGCAGGTTAGTCCTGCTAACCCATATTTGACATATTCTTGCCCATTATGAGTCCTAGTACTATCTAATTCTTCGTGTATGATTGATAATGTTAAAATTCCTCATGCACAGTTGAGTGTGTTCATAAGCCTGTTTGTTATGATCACACTTGCACTAGACCCTTGTCACTCCTCCTATTTATGGCGTCGAGACTTTACTAAACCCTTTTGGTTGATAAAAGGCTTAATAGAGCTCGTAAAGGGGGTTTCCAATTTGGAAAGTGGCAAAGAGATGGATTAATCATGAAAATTTAGAGTCGCCACCTGACAAATGATTCTAGTGTGCCAGGCCACCATTTTAGAACTTGGACTTAAAGTCAAGTTCATACCAGAGAGTTGGGTAAGGGGGTTCATTTGATTCGGGGAGAAGGTGTTAGGCATTCCCCGAATTCCGTAAAAGTCACGGTTGCGTACTCGATTCAGTTGGCTTTTAATACATTTGAATTGAGATAAAAAAAATACACAAGAGGCTTGAGGTCATTCCCACCTAATAAAGAAGGAAAACAAATTCAAAGTATGACAAGTTTCACTTTTGATCCTCATACAAATACCTCGGGGCATTCCCCGGAATGTCAAATGCACAAGTCCTTCGAGGCATTCCCCGGTTAAATTTAACTAAGGAATGACCTCTCTCCTCGAAAAGACTAATAAAGCATCCTAGTATTGCCTACCCAAGCGTGGTCGGCCTAAACATGCTACTAGCGAGTAATGTAATAAGATTAAGAAAATGAGATCTAAAGAAAGATAAAAGTTCAGTTCGCGACCTTGTTCTTTTAACTTTTATTTCATGCGTTTAACCAAACCCGATCTATAGAGCCATAAAAGACAAGAAAAAGAACAAAACGTCATCGCAAATAGGGATTTTCTATCGCAGATCCCATAAGCGGGACGCATATTGTGTGCAAGAATCGCAGATCGGAACAGAACCCCAAATCAAGGTTCTATGTCAAAATGCGATCCAATATGCGATCGCAAAGTGTGTCTGCGAGCCGCAAATTTCACTCATAGATCGCAAATCAAAACAGAATTCCTAGGTAAATTTAATGTTAGAAATGCGACAATCAGGTCAAAAATGCGAACCGCATATCAGTTATGTGGTCGCAGAGTTCACCCCAGACGCAAAAATGCGAACCGCATATCAGTTATGCGGTCGCAGACTCAACCCCAAAACGCAGACTAATCCAGTGTTTCTGGTGATTAGGTTCAAAATGCGAACCGCATATCAGTTATGCTGTCGCAAATTCAACACCAAATGCATATCAATCTTATGTTTCTTGTGTAACTTCTTTGTTAGAGTATTGTATTGCGGCATCAACTGCTCTACTTTATTTGCTAAGGTATAATTTGAGTGTATCAATTCATGGAGTTAACAATCTAGAACAAGTATTCATAGCTTTATCATGCTCCAATCGTACAAATAGAGTAAATGAGATTTAAGAAATGAACCTGGTATAGAGTTCCTACTGTTGTTTTGGAAAATCGATATCAGCAACAAGACGGCGAACCACGACTGGAACTCAAACCAGCAACTAGAATCAAAACCCCAGTACCTTCTTGGTCGAAATCGATTCTCGAAGACCTTTCTCTACCAAAGACGAAGCTGAAAGAAGTAGAAGTATATGCTCCTCTGTTTTTGTTTTCTGTTTCTTTTTCTGAAATTTTTGGAGAAGAAGAAGAAGACTCAAATGGATAGTTCTCTCCAGCCTTTGGGAAAAATCTCTCTTCTTCTCTTCAAGATAGCTGATCTATATTCTTGCCCCCTAAGGAAAATAACCTTCCCCGCTCCAGAAGAATATCTCTAATTCTGTTAGTAATGAGTGAGGATAGTGGATTGTATAGAGTGCGTGGGTGTGGAGGGAGATTTTGTCAGAGTTCGTTGGGATTTTATGACCGGGAGGGGAGGGGGGGGGGGAACAAAAGGGGTGATTCAGCTGGTTTTGGGGCTATTCAACTTTGGGCTTGTGTTTGAGATTGGGCTCCAATATAAGTTTGGGCCAAAAACAGAACTAAAAAATCTGTTTTAAGTGCTCAAAATGCTGGACTTGATTGAATTAAAAAATGTTTATCAAAGATACGGGCTTGGGACTATTTTTAGTATTTTCAATTTCGCACCTAAAACAGAATAAATTTTAATAATGAAACGAATTCCTACAAAAATAAACTCTAATAATTATTCTACAAGTACTATGATTATTAGAGGTGATCATGATGCGCGGGTAAAAAATTACATGTCTACAGCTGCCCATCTTTGACAGGAAACATGGAGTGTTTTCAGGTAAAGAACAACAAGACATGTTTTTGACCCGACCTCTGCTTGGGGAAACCAAAATTGAAGGAAAGAGAATGTGACCTCTTTGGGCCTGCTCTGCTTATTGGGTTGGTACTCGTTTTAGCTTGTAGCATTTGAGCATGTATTCTTTATTTTGAGCCTGTAATAATTTGTAATAATGAATAATGGGGAGATTAATGAAAAGGGCTGGGGTATTTTAATATCTGCATGAAAGAGTAGAAAACATGCCTATAAGGTTTGTGTGTTATATTTGCTATTTCGTTCAGCATGCCTTGTTTGTTATTTCGTTTGGTATGTTGCACTGATAGAAAGCATGCCTATAGGAACCTAAATGCGTTACCAGCTAACATCAGAAACATGTCTGTAAAAATATAAGTATTTCACTTGTTCAGGTACTTTATTTCTATACACTATTAGATAGCATGCCTATAGGATTAAAATATAATTGATTATTTGCTCAACTTGTGCTATTGCTGATTGTTAGATAACATGCCTATTGGATCGTGTTAATTAATTAATACTCATCTAGATACCATGTCTATAGGGCTTTAATTGATTAATCAAATTGAAGTTCTTGTCACGCTGCCCGCCCAGACAACATGCATATAGGAATAAGCATGACGAATTTGTGTTCAAACATCAACTACTAGAGAACCTGCCTATAGGATATTGCTACTCGCTTAGAAAGTATTCCAATAAGATAAAAAATGAGTAATTCTGAGTTTTCTAATGGCTTTACTGCTCCAGGCGCGAATCACCTAGAGATCATGTCTATAGGCTTTAATAAGCTGTAATTTCGACAATCTGAGTAGCAACACTGCCCATGAGATTTTATTAAGCCATGTGGTCACATAGAAGCCATGCCTATAGGTTTTAAACAACTTCCATACACCTTGATTCTAAAACTGCTCACGACTCCTTACTGCATAATTTGAAATCTGTTTGCGTGCCTTTATTGATATGTGTGAAGGTTAACTTGAGTCTTTAATTGTACTTATGTGTAGTCCTATATGTTTTTGAATGTGCACTAGTTTTATCATTTTGAGCACCTTAAGTGAAGTCTAGAACCACCTAAATAGTAGGTCCAAAGCCTCATGGACCATAGGCATGGGACGGGTAGTGCACGCATAGGGTACGACTTAGAAATGAATTAGAACGCCTTTAAGTAAACAACTTCAATATAGTAATCAGGTAGCAGGAGATGATAGTCTTTGCCCGCTGAATAATATGAGCAACTCCTACCTAAAAGGAGTTGCGAAGTATTATTCATGTTTCACCGGGTGATCCTTTAGGCTAAAAAACTTAGGATCCCCCATTTTCCCTTATATGCTTCCTAAAGGATTTAGTCGTTAAACATAGACCAATGCAGTTGTCATATTTATGATCTTTAAAACTTGTATTAGTTATTCATATAGTTTAATAAATCCTTTTTTTTACACTGGTTTACGTTATAATAGGACTTTCAACTTTCATATTTACTTATATGCTCTTCTATTTTAATCATATAATTCATAGTGTATAAAATTCAGCCGGGAACCACAATTGTGGACCTCAAAAAGTGCCTAACACCTTCTCTTTGAGGTAATTTGAGCCCTTACCCAATCTTTGGTGGTGTTGACTCGTTAAACAGAGTTATTTGCAAATAGGTTCCCTAACGCACCTTAAACCATTAGGTAGCGACTCTTCTCTTTTAATACCCATTTAAAAGAGTTTTCACACGTCGAAACCCACTTTCGCAAGAAAACGGGGCGTGACAAGCCTTAATACGAATATCTTCGAGGGCAGCCTCATAAACGAATCTCGCCGCATGCAAATCTCGAAAGACATCTAACAGGGCCTCGGCATGAATCCACTCCTCATATAACTCCCAAGGAACATTGGGAAAATCTGAAGTGCGGGAAGAGGACGGCTGTGCCAGTAATTGGTCCTTCTCGGCATCTAGATCAGCAACTCAATCCTAGAGACCAAAAGTCTCTTTCTCCAACTCCCTAATCCTTTCATCAAGCCGTTCTTCTTTGAGCCTTGCCGTCGTCTAATCATTTTCTCGCTCGAAACGGAGAGTCCAAATCACCACCTCAAGGGACTCCGCCTTCCTCAAAGCCTCCGACGCGCAGACTCCGCCTTCCCTAGATCCTGTTGTTTCTCATCGAGGTCGCCACTAAGCGCTTCCGCCTTAAATTGACATTTCTCAAGCTGGCCTCGCAACATGACTACCTCAGCTTGGAGATCACTTCCCTAGACTTAGACCCCCTTGCTAAGCTCAAGCTCTTCCTCTTTGATCTTCCACATCCCCTACCGGACTTTGCACTTCCCCACCATCTGCACCAGCAACTCATCTCTTGCCTTCAAGTTCTCCCTCAGTTGGCGCACATTTCCGCCTTCACGAAACCGACATCTAAGCTCCTGGTACTTCTCAAGGCATCTGAAGTACTTGTCCTTCAATTTCACATTGATATCTTTACGTCTCTACTCCCTACGAGCACTCTCAATTTCCAAAACGACCGTTTACAAAATGAATGAATGAAGTTAGAGACTACGAAAGAACAAAACCTAAGAAAAATAACTAACAACAAATGTACTTACCTGAAGGGCGAGGCCAACAATGTTATTTGACAGGACTTTGTCATATATGGTCTTGACGGTTGTACCCTCAAACTCAGAATAAATAGGGTCAAGGGAAGGGATAATCTTCTCGATCCACAAGAAGATTAAGATCCATCGGGATTGTAATAGTCCTTGAACCCCCTTACAACCTCACTTCAAGTTATGTAAGTCCCTCGTCGATCATCCTCAACTCGTCTACATCTATTTTGAAATAGGATCCAACATCCTCCCCAGTAACAACCTTCAATGTATCATCAGTCGAAGAAGGCACGTTTGCCACAACCCCGAAAGACAAGGCCTCTTCGCGTCTAGGAAGAACAGAGCTGTCGCTGCTCACCACACCTTCGACCGCATCCCCCATAGGATGCATATTCCTATCCTCCAAACAAGTGGCCTTGGGACTTGCCTCTAGTCTCTCCCTGATATACACTGTGGCCATTTCCCGAAGAACAATGACACAATCTCCTACATCGACGATCGCCGACCTCTCTCCCCGGACGTCCACGGCCCTCATTTTACGAGGCATCAAATCTCCATCACCAGGTAAAGGTTCGTCATCCTCGTTGATGGGAGAATATAAGGGAGAAGCCGAGGTATCCATAACCGAAGTCTCCACGGCCGGAGTAGGGACAGATTCGGAAGCAGCAACAGGAGGGACCGGAACAAAGGCAAGAGTAGCCGCAGTTGAAGCAGGGCCAGAAACCAAAGATGCAGTAGCTTTCCTCTTCTAGAACGAGGGTGCGGGAGCTCTCAACCTCCTCGTAGATCCCCTAGCCGAAGCTAAGAAAAAAATAAGGAAAGGGAGAATCAGCGAAGGTACACAAAAAAAAGAGTTAAGACGCTGATGGTAAAAAGGAAATAACCTGTCGACGCGAAAGTGGGCCCAAACTTCTTGAAAATACTTGGCCATTCACGAATCCCTACGATGTGAGGGACGATCTGATCGACCCAGCCAGAAATATGAGAGACCAAAGGAAGAGGTGAGGTCTTGGCTGCAAAAAAAGAAGGCGAGAAGCCAAAATTCAGGATCAAAACGAGAAAGAGACCAAAATACTTACGGGTATAGTTTCAAGCCTCAGGAAAGCTGTCGGCATTGGTCACAACGTCCTCGGTCTTGATCTAAAAGAAGTTAAACCAGAATTGACGACTGGCCTTGTCATCCATATTCACCACCAAGCACTTGTCCCCTCGGTGGCGAAGATTCAATATTGTTCCCCTATAAAAGCTAGGGGCAAATAGGTGTATTAAGTGCCGAAGTGTCAATTCGACCCCGGCTAGCTCGACAAACTTGGTATGCATAAGTTTATTGACGTACGACGCAAGCTCAGTTGGACAAACGACATAGTAATGACAAAACTCCTCGACCAGCAGTAGGTAGGGGTGTACATGGACCGAGTTGGTTCGATTTTTATCAAAACCAAACCAAATTAACTATATCGGTCTGGATTGGTTCGGTTTTGTCGGGTTTTTCGGATTTTTTTGTTACATGAATATTATTTCAATATTACTTTGTTAAATTTTTTATAAATAAATATATGTTCAGTAAAAATTGAAAAAATTGACAAACACATGACCTGTTAACATGTTCTTATGGGAGAATTTTCTTAGTAAGATATGATAGTTATTTTTTTGAGTCGTCTGATAATAATTTTTCGTGGGTGTACACTTTTAGGTTAACTGCATTTAATTATTAAACATAAAAATCAATATGATACCTATATAATGATATGTTTTATTTAGTTTTAAATTATCGAAATACCACTTCAAATTCAAAAAAGATATAAAAATTTAATAGATCTTGACATATGAATATAGAAGAACAAAGAGATTGGCGCATTTCACTAAACACTTGATAAGAAAGTGATCATACAACCCATTATTTAAAGTTAATAAAAATAGAGCACTATATATTTAACTAAATATTACATCATAAGAGAATTGCAAATATTTCTAAATATTTTTTTACAGAAAATTTTATGAAAATTCTTAAAAGTATATATAAAAATCATATATTTATGTCGTTTTAATTCGGATTTTTTTACTCAATACCAAACCAAATCAAATCAAACTTAATCGGGTTTTTTAATCGGTTTGGTTTGACTTTTCGGTTTAGTGCGATTTTTTGGTTCAGTTTGTACCCCCGTAGTAGTAGGAGAGGAAGGGAATAGCCAACTTGGAAAGGATAGGTGTATGGGAACAGTACCCGGGACGGTGGACCTTGCATCTCCTTCAGCGGGAATCAACTCAACATGATCGGCAAAGCCGAATTTGGCCTTGAGCTCCGCTAATTCCTTTACCGTCATCATTGATCGAAAATTACCAAGCATGACCTCACGGGCTTTGGTAAAATTAGATCTAGAATCAGGGTTGCATGGGACTATTTCCTCAACCGACGGGAAAGTTTTATCCTCAATAGTGGTGGAAACACTCTCCCCACGAGAAGGAAACACCATTGCCAAGGGGGCAATGCGACTCCCCTCACCGGCCTCAGAAGGTACGTTAGACATGATTCAATATAGTGAAAGAGAATAACAAGTAAGAGGGATTGAGGAACAGAGTGAGTCGCAAAAACAGAGAGCAGAGAGGGTTCTGCAAAGAAGATGAAGGGGAAGCAAGTGCTTGAAGAGAAGAAAGAGTTTGAAAAAGTTTCAAAATCGACAAACCTTCTCCTGTTTAAAGATTTGAGAGGCACCAGAATCGAAACGACGGATCATGATTAGCACGAAAATCGAAACGATAGAGCCAATCAAGGGTCACACCTAAATCGATGCAATGCTTCAGGAAACAACGTCATTATGACACATGATGTCATGACGTCACTTCTTCTCATGGACCAGATGGCTCCAACAGGATTCCGGGGTAATTCGAAAAATTCAAAATATGCGGACCTCAGAAGGCCACATAGCCCTGTCTCCACAACCACGACCTCAACCAACTCTATAAAATCGATTTACGAACGACATTGTCCGCTCACCGACCTTGTCTGCGGGAACAACCTCGATAAGCGGAGGGACTAACTGTATGGGTCAAAATCCATCTTTAGTCGAAATAATATTAGTAAAACATTCCTGGGAAGCCACGCGTCGAAGTAATCTAATTATCAGCGAAGGCCGTGGTCGAAGAGTCAGCAAGATCGAAATCGAAGAGTTGTCGTCGAGGCCGAGGTCGAGCACTCTTAACAAAGCTGTAACGGCTAGTTTCGAGATAGGATACAAAAGAGAATATTCTAGTGAATATTCTCTGCAGTTGTACTATTAGGTTTTTAGGAACATGTTTCCTATAAATAGAAGGAGAAAATGATAGAGGGCATGTGGGATTCATTCGTAAAAATACACTTTGACTTGAGAAAGAAAATCGGATCTCATTGCAAATATACAAACATCACATTTTCACTAATATTCTTGTCTACTCTTTTCCACTAGATCCGAGAATAACTCAGATATTCAAAGGATTGTCGATCACTCGTCATTGTTAGAAAGAACATTTAGTGATTCCATCCCTTCTTGGGTGAGTCATTCATTCTATTTACTTAAATGCCATTTATTGCTATTCATTGATATTGAATGCTATATTATTGCCTTTGATTTCTAGAATATTTATTGCATACTGCTGTCGTTACCCCAAATATACCTACATAGTATTTGTTGCATTTTCGAGAACTTCATCTTAGGAATATTATTGTTAGCTAAGATTAACCCTAATTTATATAAATTCAATTATTTGAATCAAGATCTATATTTTTTGGTCAAACAGCTAGTATATAGAAAATAAACTCATCATTAATAGTGTAATTCAATACTCAATATCATAACATGTCACTTCCCTTATTTTCTGAATAACTAATTTCATTTTATATGAATTACTAATTATTGTTATCTTTTAATGATAGAATAATGAAAAAATTCTTTTAATTGCCATAAATATTGAACTCACTTTTTACCGATCGGGCATTTAAGCTCCACAGCCAAGAAAATGGGTGGGATGATAAGAAAACTCACATAAAAGAGAAAATTTAGATAGGACACGAGTCAAAAATTCATTCAAAAAGGAAAAAAAAAAAGGGGTGGG